>CAUHTR010007389.1:0-99827 GCA_959609185.1 Schmidtea polychroa | reverse complement strand
ACGAGTAGAAGGATGTGAGCCCGTCAGATACAAGGGGGGGGGGGGTATATCGATTACGTAATAATGACCGATTACGAATACACACACTGTTGCTAACTGACCAATCGCGTGGCTATTACGTAATATAAAGGTCAGTTGTAACTGACCACACGGTGACCTTTACGTAATGACACATGGTTACTAACTGACCAGCCACTGTGGTCATTACGTCACACACACTAAACTGCCCATCGCGTGCCATTATGTCATATACAAACCTGTTGCTAACTGACCACTTATGGATGACTCAATACCATGGTAACTGTGTCGTAATACCTAGTGGTCACTGGTTGCCTAACACACACATCAGTCAGTACTATTCATACACACACATCGACTACTATTATGTGAGAGTCCAGTACTAATGATTAGTACAACACACCACATCGACTACTCTATATAAGGATCTGTTGACTACTCTATGTGAACATCCAGTACTATTCATACAACACACATCGACTACTAGTCTATGTGAGGATCCAGTACTATTCATACAACAACACACACACATCTAGGACACTGGTGTCTATATAAGAATCCAGTACTTGACTACTCTATGTGAACATCCAGTACTATTCATACAAACCGAGTACGACCAATGCTAAAATACAACCACGATCACGACCACAACCACAACCACAACCACGACCACGACACGACCACGACCACGACCACAACCACACACACGACCACGAACCACGACCACGACCACGACAACGACAGCGACAGCTACTACTACTACTACTACTACTATTAGTTTCTATGTATTATAAATGGATCATTTTCCTTGTTTTATACATTTCATAACGTTTGCATACCTTATATTAAAAATGGTCAATAGATGAAATTTTTCTATTGTTATTTAAAGGGTACAACACAAAATAATTAATGAAATCACAAAGTATAATAAAAAATAAATACCCAAAATGGTCTGAAAATTAATATCAATTATTATTTATGATTGTTTACTGCATTTTATGCCAGTAGGTGAGAAAATACTATGAACCTTTAAGTAAAAATTAATTAACCAATTTTTATGAAAATTTCAATTTATAGCAAATAAAGCATGCTGATTCGATTATATAGAAAATAACATGTAAAATAATTTTTGAAAAAAGTCGCCCATACTTGGAATTGAACCTCATACCTAATTCAAAAACAAAAACCAAAAGTAAATTCCACTTAGCCACCCGTCCAACACAAATAAAATATTAAAATAATATTAATAATAAAATAATAAAAATAATAATTATGATTATAATATATAATATTTTTAATAATAATAATAATAATTTTACTAATAATAATAATCTATATCAATCAAAGCACGATTAAAAAATAACATGTAAAAATTAATTTGAAAAAGTCGCCCATACTTGGAATTGAACCTCATACCTAATTTCAAAACAAAAAATCAAAAAGTAAATTCCCACTTAGCCATCCGTCCCACAAAATAATAATAATAATAATAATAATAATAATAATAATAATAATAATTTATATAAATCAAAGCACGATTACTTACAAAATTACTTTGAAGCAAACAGATTTATTCTCAAACCAAAGCTATAATTGTTAAATTAATTTAATTAAATAATAAAAAGACAGTTTTCAAAATACAAAAATTTATTTCATATACAATCTCGATCATTAAAATCCAAGAGAAATTCTCGCTTGATCAATCCGCCATATTGGTGTCATAACATCATTTGAGGATACTTTATATCCTTGAATTATGATATTGATATACCAATTTTCTGTTTCTTTAAATTCTATTTCATCAAAAGCATCATGAAATCTTGTATGGCGATAATTGATGAATATGTTTTCAGTACAACTCAATTTTTTATTGAGCTGTTGTAAAACTTTATTGATTGAATCAACATCCTCTTTTGATATATTTCCGTGTAAATTTGAATATTGAGTTTTAGTCAAACTAACAGGCTTCGATAACTTGTACTCAATTTCATTCACCAAGAAATACATCTTATAGTCATGGAACACTTGAACAGGTTTGAAATCTTTCTTTGTTCGAGTAGGTTTCACTGTTTCAATACCATTGGATATTTTTTCACCTTTTGTTAGATACATTTATAATTGCACACATTCATCATAAAAAACCTTTATTTATACTAAATCAGTCACATGTGCAACCAATCAAATTTACATAAAGTAAACATATAAACAAAATAAAACATATAAACAAAATAAAATATTAACTAAATAACTAAAATTGCACAAATAAAAAGTTAAAAACAATAATTTAAAATAATTTATTATAACAATCTCTCTAAGGTGAAAGCTAATTCTAGCTTATTTCTGGCGATCCTCCAATTTCCGCAGCACCTGCATGGTGAATCGCATATGGGCTCATCTTTTATCCAATTTCTTCTATTTTTCTTATAGGTAGAGATAAATTGAATTAAATTGATTCCAGTAGCCTCCAGAATTCGACTATTTCTTGTTTCTGGTGCACAGAACACCAAGTCACTAAGTTCTTCTGGATACAATTGTATCATCTTGTTGACAAGGGCATGATACATTATTTCTAAAAATAAAATTAAATAAATTTAAAATTAAAAATGTAACTTACCATCAATTGATTGGGATAACATTTATAATGAAATAAAATAAATAATGTACTTGTATTTATACCAATATTTAAACACACAAGAAACACATAGTCATGTACAACAACCAATCAAATTCATATACTAGTATTACAACATATATTTACATATACAATCATATACAACACATATTGTTAGGTAATGGTTAGTAAGAAATTTAGGATTTCATACTCTTCAGTCATTGATCTAATTTCGTTAAGAATATTTTCAACCAAATCGTGATAATCCAATGTTTTTATACCTAGTATGACTATCTTACCACTGGCAAACACATTAACGCATAAGGGATTATACTTTACATATCGCAGAGCTGGAAAGATTTCCGGTTCATATATGGAATTAGTTTTCTTTAATATATCATATAAATCAATTTTTGTTCCAATGTCTGCAGTTACAGTAATGGATTGAATTTGAAAATCCTCTATTGTAAATGGTAAATCTTCAACTTTTAGTGGTTGCCTACATCCCATTATTCGACATTTACCAGATTTGAAAAACATAATTGGGTACTTTCCACTTCTATCGATAATTTGTTGTGGTTTTCCCATTGGAAACTTTAAATGAGAAACTGAACATTTTCCTTTATAATTTATATTGCTAAGCATTAATGATGTAATTATATTTGAATATTTTTTATTCAGGTATAACAATTAATTAAAACAAATATAAACAATATTAATAAATTAAATTAATTAAAATGGAATTAAGAAATGATGCAGTATATCAAATTATTGGTCCAAGTGGCTGTGGGAAAACATTATTTGTTTGTAAATTATTACAATCAAATATGTTTAAGTCAAAATTTAATAAAATATATTGGCACAGGGGAGCTGATGATGAACATGGGATGACACAAGACCAATTTTGTAAAATAAAAATGACAATAATAAAAGGATTCGATAAAAACTGGTCAAATAGATTAAGACAAGGTGATGTAATTATTATCGATGATTTGTATCAAGAAGCCAATAAAGAAAAGGATTTTAATAATTTATTTACAAAGATTGCTAGACATAAAGGCGTAACAGTTATTTTTATAACACAGAATCTATTTCATCAAGGCGGAGCCCATAGAACTCGAAACTTGAATGTTCAATATTTGGTTGTTTTTAAAAATCCAAGAGATGCAACTGTAATTGATTTCCTTGCAAGACAAGCTTATCCTAATAATCGTAATTTCTTGATCCGTGCATTTCAAGATGCAACCAAAATTCCATACGGATATATATTTCTTGATTTTACACAAACATGTCCAGATGATTTACGGGTTAAAACCGATATCTTTAACAAAGAAGGTAGCATGATTTATAAACAAAGTTGAAATTATTATTTTTCAACAATGATGTTACTTAAATCCCGTAGTAAAAAAACTTCGAAATGTTTTTAAAAAGGTACGTGAAACAATAATTCCACCAAAAACTAGTTTCACACCATCGAAAAAACTTATAACTGAAAATATCCCTGCAATTAATCTTATTTCTCACAATACAGTTAAATCAGTTCCAAAGAAAACAAAATCAGTTCCACAAGAATCAAGTCATCGCAGCTTTCCATATTTTAATGTACTATTAAAGGCTCCAAGCATTAAAAGAATGAGTATTTTACAGTCTTTTCCTAATTACGTCATCAATGATTTGCTTGATATTATTGTTAAAGTTGTAAAAGGTAAAGTAAATATCAGTAAATCAATTAAAAATGTTTTGAACAAGCATAAGAAACCGTTGTTATCACTGGTAAATTCCAAAAATCGAAAGCAAATGCGTAAAATAGTATATAAACAACAAGGTGGTTTTATTGGGGCATTACTTCCATTAGCATTATCATTATTGGGAGGAGTAATAGGACAATCAATATAAACAATGGGCACAACTAGTTCATTACCTAATCTCATACTAAATTTTAAATCTTCCTGTTGTAATGGAGAAGATTTGGACAAATCCAGAAGACGAAGCAGGTTTGGTGGGGTAGAAAAGTTAAAAAACAAAGTTACAAATTCGAAAAAAGAGACGAAAAATTGGTTATCAGGTCAACTGGCATACAGTCTGAATAAACCAATGTTGAAACGCTTTAATACAAGAGCATATAAAACATATGGTATTAACGATTTATGGCAAATGGATTTGATGGAAATGATTCCATTTTCTAAAATTAACAAGGGTTACAAGTATATTTTGACTTGTATTGATGTTTTCAGTAGATTTGCTCGTGCAATCCCAGTCAAAACAAAATCTGCAAATGAAATGGCTTTAGCAATAAAATCAATGTTTAAAAATGGAAAACCAATTAATTTACAAACAGATTTAGGTAAAGAATTTTACAATAGTAAAGTTAAAGAAATTATTAAAGGAATAAATCATTATTCGGTATTTTCACAATTTAAAGCCGCTCATGTTGAACGATTTAATCGAACATTAAGAGATAAACTTAAAAAGTATTTTGTCTATCAAGGCAATAAAACATGGATAACTGTTTTACCAAAATTGATTAAGAGTTACAATCACACACCCCACAGAGGTATTAAGGGTTTGAAACCTGTTGATGTGACTTCAAAAGATAGATTTGATATTCAAGATAAAATTAAAAAGCCAAAATATAAAGTCAATGATCATGTTCGAATATCTAAAATATCTGCTTCTCCATTCATCAAGAATTTCGACAACAATTGGAGTGATGAGGTTTTTCAAATTTCAAAAATCGATACAGTTCAAAATCCGGTCATGTATGTCATTAAAGATAGTGAAAATAATCAAGTATCTGGTAAATTCTACGAACAAGAGCTCCAAGTTATTCCTTCACCCACAGTATTTAGAATTGAAAAAATATTGAAAACTAAAATGTTGAATAAAGATAAACAAATTTATGTCAAGTGGCATGGATATCAAAACCCAACATGGATATCAGCAAAAGATCTAGTAAAATGAATTTTTATACCATTCTACCGAGTAATAGTTGTCCAAAAATACATCCAGATAATCAGGCTAGTAAATTTATGGTCAGTTTTCAAAATCCTATTTATTTAAATGGTAATTGGGAAGTTGCTTTACTTGATTACACATTTGTATACAATACATTTCCATTTTATAGTAATGCTAAAATTGAATACAAAGAAAATGTATTGAAAACAGTTAGCACTAATTATATTATTGAACCTTATGCACCAATGATTCAATTAAACGATTATTGCTACATATACATTACTAGGGGAATTTTAAATATTTCTTGTGATTTATATCCATTTGAAATAACATTTGAAGATGTGGAAAGTGCGAAACGATTGGGAGTTACCGAATTAACTATTAAAAGTACAAGTGAAACAATGCAAATATTAATTCCACCAGCTATTGATGGTGTAGGTAATACTCTCAAAATAAAGTTGACGTATACTGCAATAAGTGAATCAGTTTTTACATTTACTGATAATTTATACATCAAAAATCTTCAAGACTTATTTAACTATATCGCGTTAAATTGCTCTCATATTTTCAATACCTTCGAAATTAAAGAAAATATATTCGAATTCAGTCTCCGTGAAAACATAAAAGAAATTGTATTTGATGAAAACTTAGTCAAAACATTAGGATTAGAGAACAAAGTATATAATGAGAGACAATTTACTGGAATTCGCAAAGGAAAAATATTTAATCATCATCAACAAATGTTCATTTACAGTGATATTATTGACCCGATAAATGTTGGAGATTCATTAGTTTCTCTTCTGAAAGCGGTATGGATTAAAGAATATGAACAAGATGAAGTTGTGCAAATACAAATAGAAAATCCCATGTATTTACCAGTAGCAAGAACATGTATAAACAATATAGAAATTAATATTCGTGACGATAGTGGAAATCTCATTAAATTTCCTAAAGATTCAAAAACTCATTTGACATTACATTTCCGTAAATTAGATGATTAATCCAGATATATTGTCATTGTATAGTAACGGTCAAACTGGTGGGGAAATACCATATTTTATCGGTAAACAGTACGGATCAGGTTGGTTGAAAACCATTGGCCGATTTGCATTACCGATTCTTAGGCGTTTAGGTAGTTTTGGTATGAAAACCGCAAATGATGTGATAATGAATGATCAAAAAATATTACCATCATTGAAAACAAACGCTTTATCTGAAATTAGTAAAGCATTACCTAATGTAACATCGCTGATACCCGATGTAGCAAACATGTTTAATGCGGAAGAATCTCAATATAATGCAACAGGTGGATCTCAACCGAAACGTAGAAAACATGGGAGATATATAAACAAACGAATGAAAGGAAATGGAACTATATTCCAAAAATGATCTGTGGTAAATCTGAATTATGCATATTTGATCGACCAGCCCCTCAAGCAGTTATTGAATATGGGGCATTTGAAGAAGTATTTCCAATGAATTCCATTACTGATAGTAGAAATGATGTTGAATTTTATATTAATGGTTCTCAAACTGAATATTTGGATTTGAATGATACTTTATTAACTGTTCAAATTAAAGTTATAAATTTTGATAGAAAAGATTTGGTTGATACTTCAGACATAAAACCAAACAATTACATGTTTCATACACTTTTTAAAGATGCAATTCTTGGATTTAATCAAATTAAGATTGAAGGTGGGAACAATACGTATGCACATAAAGCAATAATTGAAACTATTTTAAATTATAATGGTGATACTAAAAATACTTGTCTTACACCTATGGGATATGGAAGTTCTGAAGAAAGAAAAAATTGGATTAAAGGCTCAAAGGTTTTTACAATGTGCTCCTCACTACAGTTTGATTTCATGGATCAACCTAAATATCTACTTCCTGGAGTTAATGTACACATTAGATTGAAACGATCTGATTCGGCATTATCACTATTTTCAAAAACTGGAGAACCAACTTGTCAATTAGTGGATGCTAAATTAATGATTCGTCGAGTTCGGGTTGAAGCATCGGTATTAGCTGGTCATCAACTTGGTCTTAATTCTAAACATGCAATTTATCCAATCAAAACAAAAGAAATTGTACAATTTGCTATCGGAAAAGGTGCATCATCATTTTACAAGGAACAAATATTTGGAGATAGAAGAATGCCTAATTTTATTCTTGTAACTTTTCAAAGTGAATCTCAATACAATGGTTCATACACGGCTTCAAGTTCGAAATTCAAACATTTTAATGTAACTTCATTGTCTTTATCGAAAAACACTGATTATCGAGAGACATATACTCAAGATTTTGAAAAAGACAATTTTTGTGCTACATATATGCAAAGTATTGTAAGAAATATGGGATATTTGGATAAAAACCTGAATTGTGGTATATCTCTTGATGAATTTAAATCAAAATACCCATTCTTTACTTTTGTTTTGGCCCCTGATTTTGATTTGAATCAAAGTCAGTTACCTCAAAACGGAAATTTACGATTAGAGATAAAGTTTGCTAAATCTGTCGAGGAACCAGTACATGTAATAATATATGGTGTATTTGAAAACGAAATCCAAATCACAGCAAATAGAACAGTACTTGTTTAAAAAGTTAGTATAAATATAATAACTCAATGTAATCAGAATATCATGAAGTAGTTTTAATTTAACAAATAATTTAATTAAATAGTTCTATTCAGGTTAATAAAATTGGAAAACAACTTTGGGAAATGAGTTTATTGGTGTTTACCCGTTAGATAAAATCCCATATCTTGATGATAATCAAGCTATAGTCATCAATACCCAATCATCTACTCTAGGTGGTGAGCATTGGATTGCAATATATGTGAAAACCAAACAAGATACATGTTTTTCGAACCAATGGGATTCTATTATCCAGCTCTTTTAGTCAGTAAACTAGAAACAATAGGTCGACCAATTGTTTACAATAAACATCGACATCAAGATCCATTTTACAACAACATGTGGTCAATATTGTCTTGTTTGGTTAAACTCAATGTATAAACGTGTTGATTTTAATAAATTTTTAATAAAAATGTCTAGTTATTTTATTGATATTAGTGTTTTTTGAGAATGAATTTGGTGGATTGTTATTAAAGATATTATGTATGATCAATACTAATCATGTTTTAAAACCCTTGCATTGGGTGTTCTCGGCAAATGAATATCATGAAGATCGGATACTTGACGGTAAAAATTATTTCTGTCCAACGTGTATTTTAAGTACTATTGGTTTCTGATCGAAAAACATCGATTTTCTATGTCACTAATGAAAGAAAGGAAGAAATGTTAAAAAATATTTTCCAACTTTGAGAATTGTAAATTATTCAATGAAAGAAAGTCAGAATTTTCCAAGAAACATATCATGTCCCTTTATGAACACGAAGATGATTGTGCATATAAAAACTGTTACTTGGTGTATTAGATTATTTGAAATATTAATAAATGTATTATTTGTGTTTTCGATAATGTGTGTACGCTATTTGCTTTATTTTGATTGGGTAATTTTCATGTAGTAATAATAATGCATATATAAAGAAACGGCTTTTTCATTATTATCACTTTTTACATATACTCCACTACGAACAATATGGTACGTTTTTCTATTTTTATTTCATTTTAAATTATTTTATTTAGAATTCAAACAATAATAATAATAAAACTAACGATTCTTCGAATCAACAAGCCAACAATATGGTATGATTTATTAAAAATATTTTTTTTTTTTTTTTTTCTTTATATTAATTATTTATATAGGTCAATCAAAATTATATCGCGATGATGAATTCATTTCAAAATTATATCGCAATGATGAATGCGGTGCCAAATTTTTCAAATGCAGTGCCAAATTTACCAAATTTTTCAAATGCGGTGCCAAATTTACTAAATTTTTCAAATGCAGTGCCAAATTTACCAAATTTTTCAAATGCAGTGCCAAATTTACCAAATGTTTTGCCAAATTTACCAAATTTTTCAAATGCAGTGCCAAATTTACCAAATGTTTTGCCAAATTTACCAAATTATTCAAATGCGATGCCAAATTTACCAAATGTTTTGCCAAATTTACCAAATTATTCAAATGCGGTGCCAAATATTTCAAAGAAAAAAAGGAAAATTCAATGTAAGTAATATTTTATTGTAATGTTATTTTAAATTTAATTGTTTTCTTAAATTTATTGTTATTTTAAATTTAATTAGTAGTTTAATTATTATTTTTTTTTTTTTTTTTTTTTTTTTTTTTAAATTTCTAACATTTAATGACTTGTATATTTTAATTAATTAAAAATATAATAAGAAAAAGTTAATAGTTTTTAAAATAATCAGTTTATTCGTATAGATTCGCTATTATGTAAACTTTTTATTTTAAAAATTATTAAGGTTAAATTACATAAGGGTCATATATCTGACATAAGGTTCAAACTATTCTACATAAAGTGAAAATTTTTAACCTTTTGTAAAAACTTTTCATAATTTAATAATTATGTAATAATTTATTTATCTTATTAATTATTAATTTATAATATATATTTTAAATAGGTTTACTTTACCCGAATTATTGTAATTCATCTTCGAATCACAATAATAAATGTCATCATATAATGACTAGATATTATCACCATAAATTTAATGGGGTTGATATCTATATATGCCCGATATGTGAAACTTACCATAAACAACCCTATTCTGATTTCTTTCTTCAACATAAGGATCATCTTAGCAATTTTAAAATTACTAAAAAAGAGCTCTTTGAGTCCATTTATAAAGCTGATGATTTTAAAATTAATAAAATTAATAAAAGAAAGGCTGATATTGGTATAACTTGCGGAGTGACAAAAGTAACAAAACCTGAGATTATTATAATTAGTGATGACGACGAGGATATTCAAATAGGTGGTTCTGTTAATATAGGTAATGAACCAATTGTAGAATCAGATTTAAGAGGAACTCGTAGGGTATTAAAATTTGATATTGACGAATTTAATGTTAATCAAATTACTTTAACTGATAGGATAGTTACAAGACTTTTATCTGAAATAAATAAAATGGGTAGTGTAAAAGTTCAATTTGTTGTTAAAATTCAGTTTGAAAAAGATGATATAACAAAAGATGAGTTTTTATCGAATAATGCTGATGTATTCTCTGATAATTTTCTTGTTGAAGGAATTAGGAAATTAAATGAAAAAATTGAAAGATTTAGTGAATTAGGAAGTGGTTGGACTATAATTAAAATTAGGGAAATTCATTTCACACTGACTAAATATTCGCGAATAAATAGGTTAACTGGTCATGGATTTATTAAAACTCCTCTTAAACTTAAAGGAAAGAGAGCAATTATTAATATTAAGAACAGTGATGATCTTTGTTTCATATATAGTATCTTAGCTTTATTGAAATATGATAACCTTACAAGTAATCGTAGTAATATGTATAGTTACACTAACTTTCTTGGTGAATTAAATTATGACGAGATAGATGATTGCCCTATGAGACTGTGCAATATTCGTAGGTTTGAGGAAAAGAATCCTGGTCTTGCCATTAATGTATTGTCTTATACCCAACAGTTATTAATAATGATGATGATAATGAAAATGATGATTTTGTTCCTCATCATCCTCATTTGGATATCATTCATCGTACTAAAGTGACTGGTGTTGATCCATTATATCTTTTACTCCTCGAAAATGATGGCCAATATCATTATACTGCTGTTATTAATTTACAACGCTTAATGAATTCCCATACTGATGATATAGTTAGTGTAAGAATTCAATCTCAATGGTGTCCTAGATGTCTTAATGGTTTTCGTTTACAGGAAGCTTTTGACAGTCATTATGCATTATGTATAAAAATCAGGTAGGAACAACTTTATACACTCTTCCTCAAAATAAATATTTAGAATTTGATGATTTTCTCGAAAACAGTAACACCACCATTTGTAATTTACGCTGACTTTGAGTCAATTTTACCTAGTGACATAAGATATCACCAAAAGCATCTACCAATATCAGCTGGACTATTATTAGTTAATAATTTTAATAATACTAAATCCTATCATAGTTTTATTGGTTCAAATTGTGTCTTTGAATTTTTGAGTAAGATTGAGGAAATTGCTGACACAATAATCCTACCGTATTTTGACATTCATGGTAATACTCCAATGTCTACTTTATCGTTTACTGAAGAACGAAATTTTAGGACTTGCTTGAATTGTTATCTTTGTAAGAAACCTATTAGAAATCGAACGAGAGATCACGATCACTTTTCTGGTCGTTATCTCGGTGCAGCATGTCGTTTCTGTAATCTTTCTAGGAGAATTCGTAAACATTTACCCGTTATCTTTCATAACTTGAGGGGGTATGACCTTCATCACATTTTGAAATATGGTCTTAGTAGTTTTCCTTCTTGGGATTTAAATATAATTCCAACTACCACGGAAAAATTTATATCATTGATTGCACATATTAATAAATTATCAGTTAGGTTTATTGATAGTTATCAATTCATTAGCGCATCATTAGATAATGCAGTAAAAACTCTTTCGAACTTTCCTCTGACTGAATCTGTATTCACTGGTTCAATAATGGATTGTAAAGGTATTTTTCCTTTTAATTTCGCAACAAGTTTGGAAATCTTGGAAACAACTTTCGAATTACCTCCAATTTGGCCTGAAGTGACTGAATCACAATATTTGAGAGCTCAGCAGATCTGGAATGAGAATAATTGTAATAACTTGTTAGATTATATGATGATCTACTTGAAATTAGATGTCTTTCTTCTTGCGGACTTTTTTCAACAATTTCGTTCTAGGAGTATTGCACACAATGGTTTAGATCCCTTAAATTTCTACGGTATTCCAGGAATGAGTTGGGCCTCTGCCTTGATGACATTGAAAGAACCAATTGAACTTCTTACTGATATGGAAATGTATAATTTCTATGAAGGAGGAATCAGAGGTGGGTTAACATTTGTTAACAAACATTATGTTAAAACCTCTGATGATACAGACTTGTTATATATTGATATTAACAATCTGTATGGTTGGGCTCTTAGCCAAAGTCTTCCTTTCGGTGATTTTAGTTGGGTAATTAATAATCTTGATTCGGTTTTGGATGAGTGTATGAGTACAAATATTGAAATGCTTCCATATGGTTACACTATGGAAGTTGATATCGATATTCCTGAAAGTATACATGAGTTTTTGGATAATTTCCCAGTGGCACCTGAAAAGATGTGTCCACCGGATTCGAAAGTTGAGAAGTTGATGCTCACGCATTATCCGAAGAAGAATTATGTTCTTCATTGGAGACTTCTCAAAATGTTTGTTTCTCTTGGTGTTAAGATTGTTAAGATTCATAGAGCTATAAGGTTTAAGCAGGCTATGATCTTTAAAGAGTACATCGATACAAACACTTCTCTGAGAGCTGATTCAACCAATAACCTAGATAAGAACTACTTTAAGCTTTTAAATAATAGTCTTTATGGAAAATCAGTGGAAAATCTTAAAAAACGGATGAATTTGAGATTATGTAATTCTGCTGAAAAATGATTACATATTCTTCAAAGCTGTCTTTTAGAAGTGTATCAAAATTGATGACAATCTGATTGCAGCACATCTGAATAAAGATTTGATTTGTTTAGATAGACCTAGTTATATAGGTCAACAGTTCTAGATCTATCGAAATTAAGGATGTATCAGCTTCAGTATCTTGAATTAGCTAAATATCGAAATCAATTCAATTGTAAGATTGACATTGTTGCTGGCGACACTGACTCTTTCTTCCTTGAAATTAAGAATTGCAAGTTAAGTACACTTCTACCTGCAATGATTTCAGATAATCTTTTGGATACTTCCAATTATGACTCTAACCATCCATTGTATTCAAGAAATCTTGACTCAGTAATAGGTAAATTCAAAGATGAGAGTAAGGGACTTGGATATAAAGAATGGTTTTTCTTGAGACCAAAATGCTATAGTCTTTTAGGTGAAACTGAAAGTAATAAAGCAAAAGGAATTACTTTGAAAGGAACTGAGATAAAACATCTTTCTTATCTTGACTGTTATGAGAACAATAAAATCTTTTCTGTTCCTCAAACTCGAATAGGAACTCGAAATCATCAGTTGTTTACTTTTAAGAATTGTAAAATTGCGTTAAGTAACAACGATGATAAACGACACTGGGTTGGTAAAAATAAAAGTTTTGCATACGGGTATAATTTAGATGTCAACCAAGATGATGTAAACCAAGATGATGCCAACTATGAAGATGATCCAGAATTGATCGAGATTGATTTAAATGATCGAGATTTTATATGAAATAATTTTTGTATTTTGAAAACTGTCTTTTTATTATTTAATTAAATTAATTTAACAATTATAGCTTTGGTTTGAGAATAAATCTGTTTGCTTCAAAAGTAATTTTGTAAGTAATCGTGCTTTGATTTATATAAATTATTATTATTATTATTATTATTATTATTATTATTATTTTGTGGGACGGATGGCTAAGTGGGAATTTACTTTTTGATTTTTTGTTTTTGAAATTAGGTATGAGGTTCAATTCCAAGTATGGGCGACTTTTTTCAAAATTAATTTTTACATGTTATTTTTAATAGTGCTTTGATTGATATAGATTATTATTATTAGTAAAATTATTATTATTTATTATTAAAAATATTAATATTATAATCATAATATTATTTTTATTATTTTTATTATTAATATTATTTTAATATTATTATTTTGTTGGACGGGTGGCTAAGTGGGAATTTACTTTTTGGTTTTTTGTTTTGAAATTAGGTATGAGGTTCAATTCCAAGTATGGGCGACTTTTTTCAAAATTAATTTTTACATGTTATTTTTAATATAGATCGAATCAGCATGCTTTATTTGCTATAAATTGAAATTTTCATAAAAATCGGTTAATTATTTTTACTTAAAGGTTCATAGTATTTTCTCACCTACTGGCATAAAATGCAGTAAACAATCATTAAATAATAATTGATATTAATTTTCAGACCATTTGGGTATTTATTTTATTATACTTTGTGATTTCATTAATTATTTTGTGTTGTACCCTTTAAATAACAATAGAAAAATTTCATCTATTGACCATTTTTAATATAAGGTATGCAAACGTTATGAAATGTATAAAACAAGGAAAATGATCCATTTATAATACATAGAAACTAATAGTAGTAGTAGTAGTAGTAGTAGCTGTCGCTGTCGTTGTCGTGGTCGTGGTCGTGGTCGTGGTCGTGGTCGTGGTCGTGGTCGTGGTCGTGGTCGTGGTCGTGGTCGTGGTCGTGGTTGTGGTCGTGATCGTGGTTGTATTTTAGCATTGGTCGTACTCGGTTGTATGAATAGTACTGGATGTTCACATAGAGTAGTCAATAGTACTGGATTCTTATATAGACCACCAGTGTCCTAGATGTGTGTGTGTTGTTGTATGAATAGTACTGGATCCTCACATAGACTAGTAGTCGATGTGTGTTGTATGAATAGTACTGGATGTTCACATAGAGTAGTCAACAGATCCTTATATAGAGTTGTCGATGTGTGTGTTGTACTAATCATTAGTACTGGACTCTCACATAATAGTAGTCGATGTGTGTTGTATGAATAGTACTGGACTAGATGTGTGTGTTAGCAACCAGTGACCACTAGGTATGACGACACAGTTACCATGGTATTGAGTCATCAATAAGTGGTCAGTTAGCAACAGGTTTGTATATGACGTAATGGGCACGCGAGTGGGCAGTTAGTGTGTGTGACGTAATGACCACGTGGCTGGTCAGTTAGTAACCATGTGTGCATTACGTAAAGGTCACCGTGTGGTCAGTTAGCAACTGACCTTTATATTACGTAATAGCCACGCGATTGGTCAGTTAGCAACAGTGTGTGTATTACGTAATCGGTCATTATTACGTAATCGATATACCCCCCCCCTTTGTATCTGACGGGCTCACATCCTTCTACTCTTCCGATTTATCGAAAATCTAATAATTTAATTTTAATGAATTTAAATGACATAATGGAATATCTTCAATGCATCTTTTGCGTACTGTGTTGAGTGGATCCCGAATATAGCCATCCAGAATCATTTCAAATGGAGCAATAATATTATGTTCATTGATATCATTTGCAAATAAATTATAAAAAATAAATACAGATTAAATTCTGTAAAATAATAAAAATAAATTTCTTAAGCAATCTCTAATTGAATCTTCTATAAGCAGACAATTTGTGCGTCAGACTCACATGACATTTTTTGCGGTTGGATAGAAAATGAACCAAGACTTAATTAAATCAAAATTGTTTGCGAATTTATAGTTTTGTTGACAGTGGATAGAACTGAATGTATTTCTCAGCTGTTCCATGGTTCCACCATGTATTCCACCAACAATTATATGTATATGCATTGGGAATTGCACATATTTTCTACTTATGGCTGTTGGAATTTGGAAAAGATGTATTAGATTTATTTAGCTGTATTTATCCTTGCTAAACTTATAAAGTAAGCATTGAAACAACATAGACGAAATGCTACTAGAGAATTGTATACTCATCTCAATATCTTCAATAAATCCAAATATTGAAAGTTCACATCCATCTATTACGTTGTGGTTCATTAATTTCTACACCCCCCCCTTCTTAGTGATTAATAGTTAAATTAAAATTCGTAAATATTTGTACCAAATTTTTCGTCGAGAAAAATTGAAAAAATAAATTTCTTTAATTAACGTCAACTTCCAGGCGCGTGTTAAATTGCACGAAGTCGCTGTGATTACTTGATAATTGGCGCCGAGAATAGAAGACGATTCAATTGGGAGATATAAAAATAATATATTTAATTCTCCCATCGACCATTAATAGGTCAAAGCTTAACTTGAAGAAAATTTACACAGCCGATTGGTTGAACGAAAATTCACCAGATTTTATGCCACTGGGCTTTTTGCTATAAGGATGCATTAAGAATTATATGTATCCCACAAGCCATGTAACACTCAGTGAAATGAAAGCAGGGTTGGAAAGAGAACATAGTCATATCCCAAACAATAGAAATATATTGTAATTATTGTCTCCACATCAAAAGGGTTCCCAGTTTGAACACATGATATTTCTCAAAATTACTCAATTTGTCTTCTTTTGTTTGAATTATGTATTTAATAAGAAGCCTCCGGTGATCATCAATTTGTTAATATTAATTGGAAAACAAATTTTTTTTAATTAAAATTTAAAATTTCATCACGATTCTTTAAGTTAAAAACATTTTTATTGTCTCATGGTTGTTAAAAAATTTTAGGATCGAGATTTAGCACGATTTTTGATAGAGGTTTCATTGTATTGGACATTTTATATACAATTGAGGATGACAACGGAGACTACGTTTGTATCGCCAAGTCTCATTCAGGAATGACTGAATCAAATATCGCTCATGTTAGGTACATTGACGGATTATTTCTTTGAGATTATTATCCAAATGTTTAGAATCAATCCGGAAAGCAGAGTTGATTATTTAACACAATTGCCAGAGGAAATGATGCAAGGAATTAATAATTTGGAAAGAAATTACGAAACGGGAACATATCATGGCATGGAGGAAGATAAACATGCTGCAAAAACAATCCCAAATTTCCTGTCAGAACTTCCTAATAGTTTAACATTGATACAAGGTCAACCTCTTCATATAGAAATTTTTCTCGAACATCATTCAGATTCATCTTTGGTAACCGAATGGTTTAAAGATGGGATGAGCTTAAAATTAGGTATACAATTAAATTAATAATTTAATTTTAATTACACTTTGTTATAAATAGGTAGTAGAATAGACGTGATTTATGATAGAGGATATTGCGCACTCGATATTGCCTACTGTTATCCAGAAGACAACGGTGATTACTCATGCGTGGCGAGAAATTCTCTTGGTAAAACTGAAACCCAGTCGTGCAAAGTGACGTAAGTGAAATTAAATTATAAATTATATGATATAATTTAATCTGTCAAAATCTTTACTGAATTCAAAAGAAAATTTAATTTCTTTGCATTAAAATTTATTTTTGGTGTCTCTATTATATTTCAAAAAAAAGAATGAGAACAAAAAAATGTGTAGTAAGAAAATAATATTTCCAACATGAGGTTAATCAAAGAAATTGTGTTATGAAATAAATTTAAAATAAATTACAATTACATATTTATATTTTCTTAATGGAATGTCTGAAAACCCTTTAAATTTAAAGAGAGGCTTAAAATGTCTAAGCGAAGAAAATTCATTCATGCAGAACAAGCAGTTACAGACATGAGCATTTTGATATGATCTTCAAGTTACACAAACCGAAAATATTTGAAAATATAACATTTTTGAAAAGATAAAATAAAATTGCTGATTTTAGATAGAAGTTTTTTGTTATGTAAATAAATCAAAAATCAGTTAACTCTCATTGCAAGATTTTGGCAGCAGTTTTCCCTTGTCAGAACTGTGAAAACGATAAATTGGTCTTGTGTAACTGCTATTCTATATGAAAAAGTGTATCAGATTTTTTGCAAAATATGAATTTATTTTATGTAAACAAAATTTTGATAATTGTTTCTTTAAAATTCATATTTCTCTTTCAATTTGTTTTTTTCAATTATTCACAAATATTAATAATAATAATAATAATAATCATAATAATAATTATAATAATAATAATAATCATAATAATAATCATAATAATAATAATAATAATAATAATAATAATAATAATAATAATAAAAATAATAATAATAATAATAATAATAATAATAATAATAATAATAATCATAATCATAATAATAATAATAATAATAATAATAATAATAATAATAATAATAATAATAATAATAATAATAATAATAATAATAATAATAATAATAATAATAATAATAATAATAATAATAATAATATTAATAATAATAATAATAATAATAATAATAATAATAATAAAAAATAGGGTTTGAAAATCAAAATTGACACATTTATTGAAATATTTAAATAGCATATATAAGTGGTTATTGGAGGATTTATTTAAAATATTTTCAAATATTTTATTAGGCTTCTAGAAGCTAATTATAGAAGCTGTAAAAAATTTAAAAATTTTTAGTTTGTGTCATTTTGAAATTTTAAATGTAAAAATTTTAAAAGTTTTTAGTAAAACAATTCATTATATTTACAACCAATGAGAATTAAGAGAAAGGAAATAAAAGAAAGATTGAATGGTATTTTGGGGAAGAACATTGCTAAATTCCAGGAGATTGACAAGGACTATCGTATAGTCGAAAATTCTTTCATTAAAGACATTATTTGCAGCAAAAGGCTTAAATATTCATTTTATTGTTTTAAATAATAATAATAATAATAATAATAATAATAATAATAATAATAATAATAATAATAATAATAATAATAATAATAATAATAATAATAATAATAATAATAATAATAATAATAATAATAATAATAATAATAATAATAATAATAATAATAATAATAATAATAATAATAATAATAATAATAATAATAATAATAATAATAATAATAATAATAATAATAATAATAATAATAATAATAATAACCAACTTCCTCCAATATAACAAACAAATATGAAAATAAGGAATACTGAGGGAAAATATTTTAATTTCAGATAGAATCCTAAAAATCTGAAATAATAACTCAAACATAAAAATTACTGTGAAAATATCTTAATAATTTAATTATGATATCAATTGGGATTTATTTTTCCAATGGAAGAAAAGGGACTATATGAAATTAGTTCTATAAATTGATAAAATATTGTATTTGGATACTAAAATCTATACCTATCCCATAAAGATCAATAAACCCTTCAGGTGTCATCCCGAAGAATCAATAATCACAAAATCAAATCTTACAGAATCTTCAATTACTCAATTGAAGTCATTGGAAAACCCCGGTGAAGAATATACAAGGTAAAGAAATCAACTTGATCATATATATGTTAGAAAAAAACTTATAGATACAGCGATAGCTTGGTCAATCCGATTCCACCTTCTTTCATAGAACCAATCGACCCTAAAGAAATATCCGTTTCTGAAGGAGCACCTGCTTATTTTAAAGTAACCATTGATCCAGGCAATGGACAAAAGCTCTCTAATGATTGGTATCATAATGGAGAAATTGTCAAAACTTGTAATTTTTAATTTAAACAAAGTTGCTTATTGTTTGTGAATGGATATAGGTTCAAGACTTACAGGAAAACTCGAGATGAACATATCGGCTTTGAATATATTATATACATTGCCAAGTGATACAGGTTCATATGTTTGCGTATTGTTCTCAGAACATGGGAGAGTAGAATCGGAACCCGTAGCATTAAATGTACAAACCGAGAAATCAATTATCTTAGATCCTCAAAGCAAAGGTTTATAAATTATAATATTTAATGGAAATGTTATATGAACTATATTTTTACAGGAATTAGTGCGATTCATGCCCTAGAAGCAGAATTAAATGCTCCGAAAGCAGAAATGAAAGCAGATGAAATTATAAAAGACCTTCCGTCTTTCACAAAACAACTGGAACCGGTTGGCCAACTGAATGAAGGAGATTCTGTAACATTGACGGTGAAAGTCGAACCAGCCAATGATAATTCACTATTTGTTGAATGGTAGAAATTTAGAACTTTATTGCATCATTTATTGCAATATTTGAAAATGTTAGGTATAAAAATGAAAATCATATTATCAACGGATCACGGATGCAAATCAGTTATGATCGAGGAACCGCAACATTGAATATTACGTCAGCAATCAGTGAGGATAACGGAGATTATTGGTTGATTGCCACAAATAAAAATGGTCAGACTGAAAGTGAAAAAATAAACATTACGTAATTTTTAAATTTATTAAAATAAAACTTTTACCATTTGTTCTTTTAGATGCATTGAAGGTGAAAAGATCGTGACCGCAAGTAGTTTACTTGAGGATTCTGCAGGTTACCGACGATTGAAAGACTTAGAAGAAGATTTGGCAAGGTATCACATTTTGAAATATTAAAAGATAATTTATATCAAATTCAGTGGGAATATATCAACTTTTCAGAATACCGAAGATGTGCAAGAAGAGTGCCTTCCGAACTTTGACGTAAAACCAATGAATATCACTGCAGGGGAAGGTGGCCCAGCTAAATTTTTAGTTAAAGTCAGCGGTTTCCCCACTCCGATATTAGAATGGAGAATTGATGACGTTCTTGTTGTTCCGGTAATTAATATTTATATAACTTTTGTGTTGAGGTCTCAATATTCGAGAACACTCAACTTTCTGGTTCTTATATATATAACAAAACAAATATGTGTATATAAATATTTATTGAAACCAAAAATTACCAAATCTATACAAACTTTGATTCTAAATAGATTGACAATTATTTATCGATTTCTTTTACTGAAATGCGTGTAAAAATATATGTACTTGTTGTTTGTTATGTGTGCTTGTTATATCTTAGTAAGTTTTTATAGTCTGTGAATCTTTCTGTACTGATTCAATTATTAATTTATCCGCAGGATTAACCTTTGAATAAAAAAAATTCTTCGCAAGATTTTTGGGCGACTGCACTGACTTTGTGAGTCGTTTATATAGTGAATTTTGGTTCATATAAATTAATTATTTTAAATTTTATTCAGTCTCGTCAGACTGATATTGAATTAAATTTCACTCTTTTAAATTCTTTCAATCTCGTCAGACTGATTAAATTCCAAATATTTTTATTTCATATTAATTAATTAATTATCACTACTATTATCATCATTAACATTATTATTATTACTATTACCATTATTATTATTATTATTATTATTATTATTATTATTATTATTATTATTATTATTATTATTATTATTATTTATAAATATCAATCACCCTTTATATATATATTTATTTTTTGTGTTTACCAATACAATCACAAATAAAAATAAAAATAAAGTTAGAAACACATAGAATGTCACACAAATAAAATAAATAGGGCACATAGAATAATGTCAATAAGATATACTACAAAATGAAAAATGAATAGGTCAATGTTAATTCATCACACAGAAGTTATTGTCATCATTTGATGGATTTAATTGAGGAATTGAATTGTTGGTTGCTATTTGATGCATTGGATTGTTAGGGAATTGGGCTATTTGATTTACCTACGCTCTTCAGCGCACACATTGATTCTATATTTTTTGGGCCCAGTCTTATAATACTTATTTAGGGTAAATGTAGTGATGGGCCTACCCTCATCATCTAACATTTGTAATCCCTTAACCAACTTTACCGAGAACTTATTCGAGAAATATTTGTTTAGAATTTGTAAACCTAAATTTCTTAAAGACTTTTTGTCATTTATTTATTTTCATATACTTTTTATTTAATTGCTTTGGATTTCATTTAAAAAGAAACCAATTGGTCATTTTTTATTATTTTCTTGACAATTGGTTCTCCTAGGTATCAAATAACAAATTCCCAGCAATATATTTCAGTTCTTGATAGCAAATTGTAATAGGCAAATTGAATTTACAGAATTCGACAATTACTTTCAACTGATACTACTTACTATTATAGGTACTCCATAAGTTATTCGCCAGATTCTTTGCTTTGCACCCTTGCCTTCATTTTGTCAAGTTAACACCATAGTCATCCTACACTTGTTATAGTACTGGGTATATTATTGAATACCTTCCAAACTATCATAGTTAACTTAATTACTAAATTGATCACCACAGTCTTCAAACTTCAAACTTCTAACTCATAAATCTTCTTATCATATTATTCTAACAAATTTCAATTGGTTTTTGCCTACTGTTTAAATAACTGATTTCTAATATAAAGTATCACAAAGTTTGTTTTAATACTGCATAGGGCTTCTTAAACTTTTTCATGTAGTTACCCCCTTCAAACCTAGGAAATTTTAAACGACCCCCTCCTCCCTATATTGAAATTTATATTGGCCGTAGATGTAGGTGTAATATCGCGACATTGTAGAACCTACAGTGTAGATTTTACAATGTCAATAAAGTAAGGATTAAAGAATACATAGGCATTCAGTTCAAATGTATATTCAATAGAAAAAATAAACTTTCCTAATAATTTTTCCTAAATATAAGAACGTCCAAATATTATTAACATCAAACAATATTAATGTGACGGATGTGCTTGTTTAGTTTTATACAAATAATTAAATCTAGGCTCAATATTAGTTAGTGCAGTTCGTAATACATTTGCAACGTTTATTAAAGTTGAATGATATCTTGATTTTATGTATGGTAATCTGGAAAAGGCTGATTCCGATAAATACGTTGTACAAAATGGCAGTAATTTGCACAGGCAGTTCCAGATTATCTAGTAAGGTGGGCAATTTTTAGGTTTTAGTGGCAACCACTGACAAACTCTCTAGTCTTCCATCAAATGATTGTATTTCAAATTTCAATAATTATTAATTACTTCAAAATATAATTTACAACAGTGTATATCTACATTAAAATTTGAATATTTTTTGTTGACATTCCATACTTTCTTTATAAAGGGCTGCAAAAGTCAAGTAAAATCGCTAAAGAAATTTCTTTCCAAATAATATAAGAGGAAGGGGGCGATCGCCCCCATCGCCCTTATATGGAGCCCCCAGTGGTAATTTGTTTATTGCCATTTGCGATAGTAGTGGATATTCTAATTTGATTTCTATCCAAAATTCATGTACAGGCACTTGAGAAAATCTGAGTCGCAAGCTTGTATCACTAGATAGTTCTGCAAATTCTTCTTGTGCTTTTAAGTTCAAGAAATTAATTTCTTGCATTGTAATTGACAACCAGCCCAAAGACAAACTTTCAAATTTAAATTATAGATTTATAAAAAGAAAACATTTTTTAAAACGTTTTAAATATATTTTTGTAATTTTTATTTCTTCAGGACTCAGTCTGCAAAACTTATAACGATGGGTCAATCAACTATTTGGAAATTAACCGATGTAATGAGCTCGGTGATATAAAGGTCCACGTTGCAGCCACCAATCCCTTGGGAATAGCGGAAGAAGAAGCGATTCTAACTGTCATACCAATGGTTGATTTTAGGCCAGATTTACGCCACATTACTCCAGGTTTCAAATTTAAAATCTCTCATCCAATTTTTAAATCAATTTAGAAAATCCATACAAAAAGATGGCTGGCCTAAAGAAAGTTGAATGCACTTCAGAACTCAATAATGCATTCAAGAAATCAAAACCCAGTGCTGAGAGGATTGTGAAAATTGAAATGGGGTCGGAAACTAAGTCTAAATTCTACAAATGTCCAGATGTAATTGAAACTGAAAAACTTTATGATCAAGTTGCAGCTGGACTACGCAAGAATGTCGGACCTGGCTGTAATAGCGGTGCCCGATCACCGAGAGTAAGTTTAGTGAATGTTAGTCAAAACCTTTAATCACACTTTGTACGGGATAAAATTAAGGGGGTCTAACAAGTGAAAATCTGGAAGAGTAGCCAGGGTTTCCTGAACTTCAACCGTCATCTCTTGTTAATATAATTTTAATTCCAATCTTATAATTGCAATTATTATTGTGATTGCAAAGATTTATTAACAAATAACAATTTATTGAGTGTTTCAATATATTCTTGCGGAGGAAGTTAATAAGATGTTTCACGGCACCACATTTAACTTCAATACTTATTTGCTCTTATCTTTCTTTCAACCAATTTCTATTCTCAACGAGTTATTCCTTTCAACCTCTTTCAACTTAAAATGCTTACTTCTTATAACAGAAAATTTACTGTGAAATCAAGAAACAAAGGAAAGTGGTCATGAATACCATCTCTGATGGTATTTCCAAGATCTTCTTCTTCTCTTTTAAAATTAGTTTCTGAGCTCCGCCTTATCTCATCTTCACACATAAATTTCCTGATTTTCATTGGTTTCACTCATCCAATCGCGCAATTCCTAATTTCAGCTGAAACCCCTTACGATTACTAAAAGCCGTTTATTATTGTTCCTAAGATAAATGTTCTTTAGAATAACCACAGTGGCTCCCCCTCTCTGATGACAAATGAAGAAATGCCATCTCCAACTCCAGTGAATTATTGATAAAACTAAATATTTCTAATTTCTTTTGCAAAGATTTTTTACAACGCATGCAATCATGTTTAGTTTTTTTTATTTTTAAAATGTATTCATTTCAATAAATTTATCGAATTGTCTATATTATTATTTTCTTAAATATGTAGAATCTATCTGCATAGTAAACAATTGAAAAAAGCCGTACCGAAAATTCGTGTTAAATAGAAAACAAAACATCGACTGATAGTCTAGAGCAGGGTGGGGAACCTGCGGCCTCCGGAGCCTTATCGAAAAAAATCTTAATTTATATAAAAAACTTTGAATTTTGAGAATTTACAAATAAAACTTCTTGTAACTACTGAACTATATATATATATATATATATATATATACCGTACTGTACAAGCATCCCACCGAGTACAAAGAACGAAATATAAAAGTCAATTATTCACACCCATAAATACAAAACGTATGTAGACAAATAAATAAGATTATTGAGCACTCATTGGTGAAATGATGACTTATTTGCATCAATTTTTCAATTCAGAAATAATAAACATTTTCTAGAATATTTCGTACAGCTGCATTTTTCAAATCTGGAGGCTTAACATTGTTTTAATTACTAACTGTACAAAAGATTTAAAATGAAATTAATTAATGTTAAAATATTTTTTGACTGCGGCCCAATTTAGAGGTGACAAATTTCAATGTGGCCTATGGAAATAAAAAAGTTCCCCACCCCTGGTCTAGAGCAATAAACTCATTAATCTTATTTATCATTAATTTTTTCAGGTTATATATCTATTTATTAATTCCTCATTAACATACGGGTCTAGTGTGTAAAAAATTAAAATAAATTAAATTGTAAGAAACAGGTCAAAGTCAAAATTAAAAGATTCTAATGAAAGAATCATGATAAATGTCATCGAAAATGAATGAATATGATTTTTTACAAAAAGACAAATACCTTTCATTTTAAACTTTAAAACTTACCCAAAATCTTGAAAATAGTAAGACCCTACAATCATTTTTTAAAACCCAGCTGTAGGATATATTCAAATTTCTCAACTTTTTATACCTATCTTGGCGATAATATCTAGTTTCTAGAAAATGACCTAAAACTATTGACCAAACAACAAACGCTTTCAGAAAACATCTTGACAAACCATAATCCCCTACCTCAAAGATAATAAAATTAAAAAATTCCGCAATATACTCTTGCTGCTTCTAATACAATAACTTTTTTGGAGAATACCTCCTCGAACAAAACGATCTAGCCTCATTCTTGCTAAAAACAGATCAACATTGAAATCAGATACTTACATTTAAAATGCAACCATAGCGAACCATTATCAAGCAATTTGACCATGGTTACCTTAGGACTACCAAAATCCTGTAGCCGATTCTTTTACTACCACCATTTCAAAGGTTCTTGTTAAAATTCTCAAAACTCTAAACTTATATCCATTGTTATCTCAAAATACAGCTCAATCCATCTCATGAATCACAAACATCTCACAAGCAACTAACACCAATACTTCTGTCGTTCTCTTGATGTCTTTAATCTTTGCGGGTCAATTTCTCGTTCCGGCGAAAACAACGCCTTCAGTTTCACAGGTTTTTTTTGACGAAGTACTTAAAACAGAAATTTATTTTACTGAGCTTTGTTTGAATTAGCTAGAGATAATTATTATATAAATTGTTTAAAATTAAACGCGTAATTAAATATTACCATATTTAGAAGTAAATAAATATATAAATAAATAATTAATTAGGAAAATAAATCTAACAATTTTAGTAATTAATAATTACTAAAAATAGTTTAATATTAAAAACTTTTAATTAATAATTAAGTTTAGACGACTTGCCGAGGCGAGAAAGGAAATATTCAAAAAAAATTTTAATTTATACGACTGAATAAGTGTTTTAATATAAAATCAAATTCAAAATCAAATTCAAAATCAAAAAGAAATGAAATATATTTACTACAATGATCAATAATTCCTAGAATATACTTACTACCATGTAGGTCAGGGGTGAGCAAGTACGCTCTTTGATGAACTGCGTGGCTCCCATTGAGATCTGTTGTTGCTCATTGTAATACAGGGTAAACCTGTATTTGGCCCCCAAGGACCTCATGCGTACCCACTCCTAATGTAGATCATCTCTCAAGGGTCCATAAAAATCAATTAATATTTTTCAAATGGTTCTACTACATCTCACACTTAAATTTTTTTAGTTTTATTAGTCAATGTCTTCCTTTCATTTTTTTCTTTAAGTTTTGGAATCTCTAGCGCTCTTCAAATTCTTGTCTTTGTCTCACTACATTTCCAAATGTCTCTTTTCTTTGAGCAGCTACAATTGATGAAATTTCCCAATTTACATTATTAACTTTTTTTTATAACTTCTTTGGGTACTTCCGTGTTATCTTACCCCCTAAAATTAAATTATAAAATACAATTAAAATAACAATATAAAAAATGAGAGAATACATTATTGATGACGTTATTGAACATTATTGAACATGAATTTATTAAGGCTATCTGTGATTTATGTGATTATGTGAGTTTATGTGGCGCAAACGTGTTCTAAGCAACAGTGTCGATGTGTTCGACACTATTCTCAACGACATTGTGGTTTTCTGGCCACCTGGATGACCATTTACAACTCTTTATAAACATTTGCTGATTTTGTAACTGTGATTTAGAAAATAAATATAATAATTATATGTGTTCTTTTTTAATTTAATTTTTGGGGGTAAGATAACACGGAAATACCCTTCTTTGATTTCTTCAATCTTCTTGGCGTCTCGCATTTTTATGTCTCTCTTTATTTCTTTTTATTTAACGCAATACACTAAAAAATATACAGTCAATTCTTCTTCGTTCCAACGATGTCTAATTAATTTCTTCACTAATTTTTCAACTTTTTCAAAATACACTGATGTTATTTTTTAACTGTTTTCATAATTATATATTTCCAAAAATTTTTTAAAAATACTTCATACCTTCACGAATTTTTATTTAATATATTTTAACTCAAAATTATTCTAGGAATATAATTTTATAATAATTTTCCTTTCAATTTTGGTAGTTTTCATATTAAATTTCATTGATTTCTTTAATTAATATATTTTATAATTTTATATTTTCAGTTTGGCGAACCGTTAAAAATTTACTATTGCACCAGGGACTAATAAAACTAAAAAAAATTTAAGTGTGAGATGTAGTAGAACCATTTGAAAAATATTAATTATTTTTCTTTTAATATGAGCTTAAATATGTCATAAAATGTAAATACAATTTTATATTAAGCGGCGCGGACCGGCTATGTAGGTCTTCTAAGTATATATTAAAGAATTAAATATTAACTTTCAAAGATTAATTATTTAAAAATTTTTAAAATAGTATTTTTAAATTACAATATTAAATATATAATATAAAATGTTAGATGTTTATAAATTTAAAATAATAAATTTAGTTTTTAATGCAAATGAAATTTATGATGAATGAAATCTGTCTTTCTGAAAAAATCAATATTTGACATTGAAAAACGCCTCGAATATATTGTGTGTGTTTAAGTGATATTGTAAAAAATAGTAGTATTTTTGAAATCAATCATTATTGGAAAATTGTTATTTTATAAACGTTAAAAATACGAAATCAACAGGTAGCTAATATGGCGATCACGATGGTCAACTTTATTAAAGATCCAGAAAATTATGAAATCTGATCTGATAGCAAAGATTTCATAAAAGAATCCGAAAGAATCTTTGATTTAATGTCAATTATAGAAGAATTCTGAGGAAAATTTGTGAAGGCATCTTTAACAACAGATGTCATAAAGAAATATAATACAACTGGTGATAAATGGGTCTCACGAACTCCCACTTTGAGAAGCACGATTTTGTAATATATTTATACAATATAATCTTTATACACACATAAAAAACCCATAAGCCGAAAATTTGTGTGAAATAAATAAAAATATAGATTTATAGTCTGAAATATAAAGTTTCAATCATCACCGAAGGTTTTACGGAAAAATAGGAAAATATGAACCTCATCCACAGTAAAATGCAAATCCTACCCTTTCACCCACATTTGACATTTAAAGTCATTATAAATACTAAAGAAAATTTCAATAAAATTTTCAAAAACCTCAAGTACTCAAAGCATATATATCGGGTAAATTTATTTATCGTTTGTAATAATTGTAAACAAAAGGTCCACCAATGATCTAGTTCAATTGAAAGTCAGCAGCGGTAAAATCTAAATATTTAACCAATAAAATCATTTCTTTAACAGGAAATTTTAGAATTTTTTTAGAGTTTTTGATTTGATTTCATAACATCCGGCAGCATTTCTTATTCTGGTCTGACTTGGACGATTTTTCATTTTCTATCTATATTTAAAATGACTTAATTAATTTTTACAAATAATAACTATTAATAATTATCATATTCTAAATTGACAAGAATAAATATAATAATATTGAATCTAAACATAAATACACTCCAACTGCACTTTATCAATCAATATACACATAAATGTAGAGATTCAAATTGAAATAAAGTCAATAAAATTAAATGAAATTAATTCTTAAAATAAATATTGAAAAAACTTTGAGAACGAAATGTATGCCATGAGCTTAGCATAACCATGTTACAGTGAAAATCGATAAAAATCGTTATAAAGTTGATAAATGTGTAGGACAATGATTATCAACCTTTTTTGTTGTGGCACACTTTTCACAATTTCAAAATTTTGGGGCACACAAAAGTTTCTATAGTACACGTTGGTATGTGCATCAGTGAATATGACTCACCATTTATGAGAAAGTGAAGTTATTTACTTCATTTATTCAATTTTATAAATGGTTTTCAAGTAAGTTTTTTAAATTTAAATAACTTTTAAGGCTTGAATTTTGATTTTACATAATTTTGAGATCATAAAAGTGCTGCGACTCAGTGGTTGAGAATCACTGGTGTAAGAACATATAACTAAATGGAACAATATATTTATTGAATGCCGTATCTTCGTGTAAAGTTTTCATTAATATAACTTTTAATCTTGACGGAGTACGAGCATATGGAGAATAAGAATATTGATACTGTTACCATAACGAATTCCATTGAGAAGTGACCAGTGCCCTGTTTGACGAGGTGACATTTCGAATGTTGCAACCGACTTACAGTAAATTAATAAAATTCTATTGTTTTGTATACATTTTTTCAATAAAGCTGGTGATGTTCGAAAGAAGATTATTGAACATATATGCATATTAAAACAATGTTTTTTTAAGTAATTAATTTAATGTAATTCAAATTTAATTATTAAATTAATATATTTATTAATTTGAAAGTCGGAGTCACTACAAAAGGCAGTGCTGAAAATTGATGTTACATAGGAAAATGTAATTTCTGATATATAGTCATATTGAAAATAAATGACATATTAAAAATAAAAAGAATAAAAGGTGAAAACTGATTTAATTTCTGTTTACTATAAATGTTAAGATCAAAAAATTCGAGTTAAAAAATTATGAAATTTATTATTATCATTAATAATAATAATAATAATAATAATAATAATAATAATAATAATAATAATAATAATAATAATAATAATAATAATAATAATAATAATAATAATAATAATAATAATAATAATAATAATAATAATAATAATAATAATAATAATAATAATAATATCAATAATAATAATAATAATAATAATAATAATAATAATAATAATAATAATAATAATAATAATAATACTAATAATAATAATAATAATAATAATAATAATAATAATAATAATAATAATAATAATAATAATAATAATAATAATAATAATAATAATAATAATAATAATAATAATAATATTGTGAGTTTGTAGATTCTTATTGTTTTCATATGTATTAAATTAATAAGTTAAATAATTTCAAATTTCAAATGTTTTTAAAAGGTTTATAGATCATTAAAATTATATTAAAATAAAGTCATAATAAAATATTTTTAAATCTTTAAATATATTTAGTATATGTAGTGCCTGCACAATACAAAATATTTAATTTATTTATTAATGAATTAATTAAATATTTTAAGAAAAAGTTTTTGTTAAAATTTTTAAATAGAGAAAAATAGTCAACTTTCAAAATGCAGAGAACTTCAGTAAAAGCACGATTCAAAAGATAAAACATGATTCATTCGCTATGGATTCCTCGATTTCCTTTGATTTCCAAGCAGATTCCAAGATCTAGATTGTTAGCTTTTCACCAATTTTGCCTTCATTACACTTATCCACTGGCCTTATCCCTTCAACTGGGTCTTCATATCTAACACGATCAATCAGCAACTTACTTTCTTAGTCGACATCATTGTTTCCCGTCGTTCAGTCTCTACGAAGCTGCAAGCCATTCTCAAACACCGATCAAATGCACACAAATGGAAAACAACTTTGGACGCAAACAGTGAGCATAGGCATTAAACTCCTCCATTTTATTTCCTCTTCCCAATATGTTGTTTGTCAGATAGATAGGCCTAGTATTTTCGAGTTCGCAATAGGATCAACTAGGATATCATCAATGTAACTATGCAAAATCAATCATAAATTATGCTAATCAAGAAAGACTACTTCCTTCCCAATTCGTCACTGTAGTATGGTGTTAATTTTTTATTTGTAATTTCAAATCCTGTCATTATACAATTCAACAATTCAGCTCATTCATATCCTGAATCATACAAGATCAAATTCTTCCTTTAGAATATTCAGACATAGAGAAGAAAATAATTTAACTTTCCACATCTAATTATATTAACAGCATCCTATTTTTCCTCAATCCATACTTGGTATAGAAAGTAAAACTTTCGTGGTTCTGTCATTTCTTGTAACGCAAATTTTATTTAATATTATTTTATTGTCAAGTTTAATTTTGTTCTGTTATTTAAAATACGTATTCGCAATCACCCCAATTGTCCCAACACTCCATTTTGACATAAATATATATTTAATAATAATACTACAAATACAAATTATATTTGATCAGTACATTATACTGGTGCGGTCAGTGCTACAGAACTTCCTAAAGATACTCCGCTTCCGCTGTTAAAGACTCCTTTCGATACTTTCCTTTGATGGAGTATGTCCAATCATATGATCCAATGTATTCTAGAAACCATCCGTTTGCGATCCAGGTTTGAATTTTGTAGGGGACTATGGTTTGAATCGAGAGTATTTCACAATGACATAACCAAAGTGACCCTCCTGACACAAAAATACGCCTTTATTATAATGTGATTTTACATTGACAATTGTTGGTCCCAGAGAGAGGGAGTTATGAGACAGAGGACCACCAACTACCTGGTTATTTTTAAATTGAGAATTTAAGACTAAGATCAGTTCGTTTCATATAAATTTCTGCTTCAAAATGTTTTTCCTTGTATTGGTAAATTCAAGAATTCAATTGATAACTGTCATAGTTTTCAAAAGATGTCTAAATATGTCAATTTTTCTTTATTAACAAGTCAATGATTTTCAATTAAACTTTTCATTGCATTTCGGATAACCTTTAGGTCACTCTAAAAGCATTTTTTTGAAAAGAACTTTCCCATAAAGTCTTACAAATGTGGTATCGAGTTCACATCTTTATTAGTCTCATAGATTTTGAAACCATTTTCAAAAAAACTGCCAATCAAAATTTAAAAAAAATAAAAATTATTTTTTGCTACAAAGCTAAAGTGATTTTTAACAAAACAGACTTAAAAGAAATATGGCATTTTCATAATAAATTCAACAATTTTCATAATAAATGCAACTATTCAACTTCTGAAAATTTGAGAAACTCTTTGGAACACATGTTTCGGAATATTTCACTGGCCTCAGTCAATCATGTTTTTGAATAAATACCTTATTTAATTAATTTTTATTTATCCTTGATGTAGGGACATACAATTAATTTGAATAAAGAATTTATTGTAATTAACATTGTTGAAGAACTTGAACATCATCAGAGATATCATTGTGAATAAGATGAAGGTTTCTGTTTCCTGTATTTCTGACATATTTGATCCATTGATTTTTACTCGATTTGATGATTTTTCAACTTTTTCAGTAACAGTTTCAGTTGATTCAACTTCTGCAACTTCTTCGACTTCAGTGGCAACTTCAGTGACTTTGTTAGATGTTTGAATTTGATGATTTCTTTTAAATTGAATTTGATGATGATTTTCGAAAAAGTGAAAGTAAAAGATTATTTAAACAGTTGTTTTTAATTTTTTATTTTAATTTAATTAATTTAATAATATATTTTTAGTTCAATTATTAAATTTATAAAAGTGCTATTCAGAGGCACTACAATAGCCCCCGCTAGAAGTACGCGGAGCGTATCAAAAGATAAAGACAGCGATAATGGTGGAAGCAGTCACTGAAGATCATAATTTGAGAGGTATTGAGGGAGTTTACGTGTTCGCCTTGAGAGGAATGGCGGAATATTTTGAAGGAGTTGAACATTTGGTGTGTCTGGTGGTGTTGTCTGTTGTTCCATGTCTTCTAATAAGTCTTCGTTTATGTTAAAGTCTTTTGTGATATGGTTGTTTGTGATTTCGTCGGTTTCAAGGGTACAAAAGGCTGGTTTTAATCTGGAAAGGTTGATCATGACGTGGTTGTTGTCAATATCGAGTTTTGTTGTATAGCTCTATGATGCGAAACGGACCTTTGAATCTAGTTTGAGGTTTGAAGAGTCAATAGTTTTCATCCATGCGTGAGTTGCTGAAAAAAGGGACTGTGGTATATATGATTTGTACGACGTGGAATATGTGAACGACGGATTAGTATCTAAGCTCAAAAAATGCTTTCGTGTTAGATTGATTTCGTCTAATAGTGAGTCATTGTAAAGATCGATAAGTTCATTGGGCATGAAAGTGTTGGATCCAAACAAAAGTTGTGAAGGTGACACACCACTTGAATGATTGGGTATGTTGTGCCATCCTAGTAAAACAAATGACAACGCTTTGACCTATGAAGTTGAAGTTAAGAGTATTCTGAGAGATGTTTTCAAAGTCCGATGAGCGCGTTCAACTAGACCGTTTGTTTGCGGATGGTAAGAGCTGGTTCTTAAGTGATTTATGCCGAGGCTGGATGTAGGATTTTCAAAAAGATCCGATTCGAATTGTGCACCTTGGCTAGTGATGATACTGGTTAGAATTCCATAACGTGAAAACCAGGTGGGTACTAAAGCTTGTACGACCGTGTGAGCGGTGATGTCACGGACAGGAACGGCCTCAAACCATCGTGTTTTCCGATCAATCATTGTCAGGATGTAACAAAATCCGTCGTCTGCTGGTAGTTTACCGACTAGGTCAATGTGAAGTGTGTCGAATCTCGAACCCGTTGGGAAAGGAGTGATTGGTGGTTTAGTGTGTCGGTTCACTTTGTGTTGTTGGCAGCCTTCACTTTCAGACACCCACATTTTTACATCTTTGAATAAAGAGAACAATGTGACTTTTAGGCGTATGAGATGGTATGTGGACTTAATTCCTGGGTGGTGCCAGTTGTGAATGGCGAGAAATGCTTCATTTCGAAGCGAAAAGTGTAGGATTGGTCTGAGAGTGTTTTTATACATTGTATCATAATGTATACCGTCTATTGTCTGTAGCGAGTCTTTGAAATGGACGAGATCTTCTAATGTCGGTGGGGTTGAACGGAGAACATCTTGAGTAATTACTGGGTTGATGAGATAGATGCTGAAATGTTTCTGGAAAGATAGTCAGCGATTACATTATCTTTACCGGAGACATGGGCGAACTTAATGTCGAAAGATGATAGGTATGTTATCTGACGATGTACTCTATTTGATGGGTCTTTCATGGTAAGGCACTGGATAAGTGGTTTGTGATCAGTGAAGACTTTGAATTGCCCACCTTCTAAAATGTGGCCAAAATGCTTAACAGCTAGAAAAATAGCAAGTAATTCTTTGTCGAATGCACTGTACTTTGACTATGCCAATGAAAATATTCTAGAGAAAAATTCTATTGGGAGTGAAACATTGTCTTTAATTTGATGAAGGACTGCACCGGCGGCGATATTTGATTCATCTGTTGTGAGAATGAATGGGAGGTCATGACTCGGGTAGTGAAGAGTTGTAATCTTGGATAGAGCGTCTTTGATTGTGTTGAATGCGTCACGTGTTGTGTCGGACCAGTTCTTTCATTTGTTCAGTGCTGAAAGAGGTGCCGTTATGTGTGATGCGTTTTTTATGAATCTGTGACAGAAATTGACAATGCCCAAAAAGCTATGTAGTTGTGTTACGGTGGCGAATAATGGAAAGCTGCTGATTACGTCAAGTTGTCCAGGAAAAGGTTCGCAACCCGTAGATGAGATTATGTGACCAAGGAATCTGGCGCGTTTTTGGAAGAAATTCCATTTATTTACATTGATCTATAAGTTATAACGGTTCAATATGTCAAGAACAGTGTGTAGATTTTTGTTGTGGGTGTCGCGGTCGGGTAATGCTACGATTATATCGTCGAGGTATGCAAAAGCATGGTGGACGTCCCGGAAAATTGTGTCCATGAAGAGTTGTAAAGACTGAGCTGCATTCCTTAGGCCGAAAGTCTTGAACATGTATTCAAAATTTCCAAATGGTCTGGTTACAGCGGTTTTGGGAACGTCATCGATATGTACAGAAACTGATGGTAGGCTTTCGAAAGGTCAATAGTTGAAAATATGGTGGAGTGTGAAAAGCGGGTTATTAAATCTTTGATAAGTAACATTGGGTATGCATCGTGAACGGTCACTTGATTGAGTTGACGGTAGTCGCCGCACGGCCTGAGTGTATTGGTGACGCCCATGGAGATGAAGAACGGCGTATAATGTCTGCATTCTCTAGACAGGTGAATTCGGCTTTAACTGCGTCGAGTTTGATGGGTGGGAAGGGTCTGGCTCGGTTGTGTTGTGGTATGCACGGTAATGTCGGAATATAATGAGTCGATAGAGTTGTAGGTGGTATGATAGGGTTAGGGTATGTGGTTGAGATTGTCTCGATTATGTAGTGCATTGACTCTGAATTAGGTGGATATCTGACATGTGTTTATTGCGTTCTATCGTATCAATAGATTGGATAAAGCTGAGTTGGGTCGTTAGAGATGTCTGTGTAGAGATTGATGTTCTGTTTTGTGAAACATTTGTGGATATAGGATTGAGATGTCTGTTTATAGTGAATAGACGTCGATTTTTGCAGTCTATCATGAGGGATTGTTCGCTGAGGAAATCAGAGCCTAGTATTGGTGAAATTCGAGTTCAATGTCGGTAGCTTGAATGAAAGTTTTTTTGTTCCATAAAATTGTATCGGTGTGCCGTTGGCTGCCAATACAGTGAAAGGATATTTGAGATATGGAGTTATGGTGGTTGGGAGGATTGAAAATGATGATCCGGAGTCGACGAGGAAGTGAATTGATGAGCTGAAATTGAAGGTTTCTTCATATGTAAAAATGTTGTTGATCGCAAAGGCACCGCCTGAAATTCCAAGGTTTACAGACGATGAAGTTAGTTTTTTTTGGGGGGCGGGAATTGAAGTAGTTTTTGTGTATTATGATTTGTTTGAGTGACGATTCACAAAAGTACAGCCTGGAAGGCATTTCTGTGCATGTAAACCGAAGAGATTGTGGTAAATGCAGATGGGGATAACTCTTAAGATTAACGGGGGATTTGGCCAAGAACATCCTATGTGACATGTTCTAGCGTCTGATGAAAACTTTTTGTGAAGAAAACAAGTCAGAGGTGGAAAGGAGTTCGACCTGTCAGTTCTTTGGGAGTATGGAATTTGTCGAGGGGAGTTATTTAACGTGGGGACAGCTTTTGTCAAGGAGGATATCTGTTCTTGAAGTGAGGGGTCGGAGACGGATGAGATGGATGTGGGTGTGTTACGAATAGGTGGTCTGGTGATCAGTTTATCAGGTGGAAAGGATCGTCTGAATCGACAACAAGTAAAGAGGTTTGGACGTGATGTGGGAGCGCTATTAAAAAATAGTGGCATAGGATAGCAGTGTTCTTTGATAGACCGGTATGAGCGTTTTCTAGTTCTCGTAAGAGTTGGGATAAAAATGATGATGGTGCTTGACCAGCGTATGGAGTGGGTTTTGATAGTTTCTCAATTGATGAAGTGTTTGTGGGTGACTATTTCTTATGTATCGCTGTTTTGATAGATACGTAAGGGTTTTCGGAGTATAATGCGTCAGCAATTTGTGAACCTAATTCTGACATTAATTCGTCAGGTATCGCGTCTAACAAGAGGTTCGACCTATGGGCATGAATGAGTGATGGTCAATGTTTGTTTTCGTGCCACCTTTTGCCCTGACAAAAAGTGTGACAATTAATTGTTCCGGGATTGAAAAAGGGTCAACGATGAAAAACTGGTTTTCGTCTATTAAAAAATGTTTCGATAGGTTTTTTAAAAATTTTGGGATACACGGACTTGGAACAAGATGTTGTTGTGAGGGACGGTAATGCTGTGCGTTTTCTTATTAATTAAAGTTGGGATTTTGGGATTGGGAGATTGGTTGAAAAAGAAAAATATATCAACATAATAATTGAACATTTTTAATACATTATATATAAATTTATTAAAGGAAAATGTCATAATAAAAGTCTTAAGGACAATTATACATGTAATTTTTACTGTAATTTTAAAAATATACTAATAAAGAAAGAAGAACATTTACCCGTCACTTCGGACACCAATTGTAGGGACATACAATTAATTTGAACAAAGAATTTATTGTAATTAACATTGTTGAAGAACTTGAACATCATCAGAGATATCATTGTGAATAAGATGAAGGTTTCTGTTTCCTGTATTTCTGACATATTCGATCCATTGATTTTGACTCGATTTGATGATTTTTCAACTTTTTCAGTAACAGCTTCAGTTCATTCAACTTCTGCAACTTCTTCGACTTCAGTGACTTTGTTAGATATGTTTGAATTTGATGATTTTTTTAAATTGAATTTGATGATGATTTTCAAAAAAGTGAAAGTAAAAGATTATTTAAACAATTGTTGTTAATTGGTTCTTATGTTAATCAGTTCTTACACTCATCATCCAACAATATTTTTAGTTCAATTATTAAATTGATAAAAGTGCTAGTCAGAGGCACTACACTTGATATATTAATTCAAAAAAAGTTGAATCTATTATGAAATGAGTTGAATTTATTATGAAAATTCTTTATGAAAGATTTATTTATTAAATAATATTCTACAACTAAAACTTGTTGAGTCCCCATCAATTTCAAGTTTTTAAAAATGAAAATTAATAAACATTTATATAAAAACTAATTTTTAAACTTACTTCTTTAATTAAATCTAAAAACGACTCTTTTACATTGAAATCCGTTTTAGCTGATACTTCATGGAATAAACAATTCCATTTTAATGCGATTTCCTTACCATGGATTTCATTTACTTGACGATTCTCCCTTGCCAGATCCAATTTGTTTCCCACAAGAATCAGAGCTACCTAATGCATTTTTAAGTATTTTTAATTTATGCTTAAATTATTTTATTAGAAAATATACATTAAATAAAACAATCTTGACAAATACAGGGCAAAAAATATAATATTGATCAGTAATGTATAAAAAAGAAAACTAAGATAAAAGGAAAAGGTCGGTAACTCACTACCAAGGTTTCCCGTGTATTTACCTCTTTATACCCGTTGGAAGATATTATATACGTGCCCTCATTAGCCTCCATCACTCCATATTCTGGGAAGTTTGATACGGCTACTTCATGAATTGGGCCTTCATCGTATTCCTTTATCCGGGGCTTCCACTTTCTATCTGGTCTCTGCCACCACCTGAGATCCTTTTTGTCTGCGTCTTCGCGGATTTTGATAGATTTTCCTTTCATTACGAATTCACCTTCCTTCACTATAATGGGTTCACCGTGAACATGGAGTTCTATTTTTGTGGTTGATATCTTTGTCAGCTCCGGATCTGGGGATTGGTATTGGGTCTCCAGCAAATCGTCGTCCTCATACTGAACGGATATGTGAGGTTTTTCTTTGCATTTTCGATCTTCTTCGGAATTTCTTGTTTTCTCTTGGAAGTCTCAGATTTCTGGAGTTTTGTCTTATCCATGGGTAATTTTGCTGCGGGAGTTTTCTTTTTCGAATTTTATATCTTGGAGTTTTATTAAAGGGACTAATCCTAGAGGCAACGATCTTCCATCTGCTCCTTCCTTCGGTTCGGCAAATGGGGTGAGTGCCTTAAAAATTTTGGTTATTTTTTCGACCAGCTTGTTCGTTGACTGAGGAGCTTCCGACTCCTTCCTGAATGAATTTACAACTCTATTGTCACTGGTAATGGTAACTCTGGGGCAACTGTCGTCTTCGCTTTCACAGGTGACATAGTCTTCCTTGTCAGCTATTGAAACAGCTAGGGGTGACAATGATTCTTCCTCAACTATCTTCATTAATTTAGATTTTTTAGTAGGTTCAGGATTATAGCTGTGTGTGTGTTTGTCAACTTCGAGGATCCAGTTTCTGAACGTCTCGCTACTGATGATACAACATCTTTCCGGGTGTCGAGTGAGATATTATCGACCTAAATGTTTCTCAATTGAAGGTAAACTTCTTTGACGGTTGCCACATCATTTTCTGTTTGCAAATGTGAAAAATGATGTGCCTTCTTTCTGGTTATCGTCTTTGACAAGTATGCCAAACGGTAATGCCCGTTGCATTTCTTCATATCCCGACTTTCAAGACATTTAGCAGATTCAAAGTGCACGTTGGGTGGGAAATTTTACTATGTCGAATAATTCCTTTACTAACACTCCTATAATGTTTTTTTTCGTCGCAAATCTTCTTTTTCGGATCTTTTAAGTTCTTTGCAAGGTGTCGCACAACCAGATCCCTATCAGACATCACTATTATGTCGTGTCTGTTGATGCCAAATACGTCATTTAAGTTGGCCATAAAAATTTCCAGCTTTCAAGATTCTTTGACTCAACAATTGCAAACCTCAAAAAAAACAAATTGATCTCTACAATTTTGGTCAACCGCCACCAATAATGTTCCTTTGTGTGGTCCTGACAAAAATGTCCCATCGATACAATTTATTTTTCATTCTATTTTTGAAATTATTTCTTATTTAATTAATTAATTTAATTATATTCTTACAATAATAATAATAATAATAATAATAATAATAATAATAATAATAATAATAATAATAATAATAATAATAATAATAATAATAATAATAATAATAATAATAATAATAAGACGATAAAAATTATTATGGTTGAATCGTTTATTATAGCAACACTATTGATATTGACAGGAATTTATTTAAACATTATCTTAAGGTAAAGTTTTATAAATATTTATGAATTCATATAAACATTTCATTTGATTGAAAATGTTATTATCGATGAAAATATAATTATAAATTGAAAATTTTTCAATTTTTTGAAAATAAAGAAAATTTTATAATTAAAACAATTATTTTAAATATTTTTGGTTTTCTATGACATTTCATTTATTTTCATTCTTATAAAAGATCAAAATTTAATTCTATGAAATTTTTCTTTTTTGTCAGAATCAAAATAAATGGGATGTCATCAGTGGGGCGATTCAGACCGGCTATTAATAAAGAATTGAAATGCAAAGTAAACAATCACATACGAAATTCAAAAATTTTATCAAAGCATGCTTTCCCACAATCACCAAGAAAAAATTTAAAAAATCGCAAACGAAATTCAAAAATTTTACAGAAACATGCTTCCAATTTATGATTTGAATTTAGTTTTAAAACTTTCGTTACTGTAGTCACAAATTTTGTTTAAAAATAGTTTAAAAACAGTGTTGTAAAAACAAGTGAATAGTAAAAACAAGTGAATTGTATAAAAATTGTAAGTATATTAACAATATTAACAATTAATATTAATAATAATAATATTAATATTAATAATATTAACAATTAGTTGAATAAAATTTATTATATAATAAAATAATCAACGTTAAATTTACATTAAAGTAAATTATATTAGTTGTTCTTATTTAAATTCTCGGTATTTGTTTCAGCCATTATGAAGTTTTGTCCGATTTTTTTTAAAGAAGTCGAAGTCTGCCGAAGATATAACCTCAATAACAAATGGCGATTTAACCAAAAAACTATAATGAAAATCAAATTTCAATTTGGAAATATTTACAATAATTTTAAACACATAATTTAAATAATTTAAAATTTATTATATAATAAAATAATCAACGTTAAATTTACATTAAAGTAAATTATATTAGTTGTTCTTATTTAAATTCTCGGTATTTGTTTCAGCCATCATGAAGTTTTGTCCGATTTTTTTTAAAGAAGTCGAAGTCTGCCGAAGATATAACCTCAATAACAAATGGCGATTTAACCAAAAAACTATAATGAAAATCAAATTTCAATTTGGAAATATTTACAATAATTTTAAACACATAATTTAAATAATAAGTAATATAGCTATATCCTGTTTCTATTATCTTTTTTTATTGAATTCTTTTTAATTAAAATAATATAAAATAAAATAAGTTTAATTTTTTTGGGTGAGTGCGATCCGGTTCTCAAATGTTTTGAGGATGCGAACCGGTTATTAAATGTTTTGAATCACACCACTGGATGTCATCATATTTAAATATATACAAACTGTTCTCTCTTTAATAAATTTCAAATAAAAAATCAAAGATCAAATTCACTTGAAAAGGGCAGTGCCGAAAAATTATTGAATATGAAAAATATTGACATATTTACTGATTCATAGTCAAGCTTTTTAATAAATACAATAAATGTCGATCAATATTTATATGGTAAATAATTTAATATAATTATTATGTAATATTAAGAAAAGTGCAAATGAATTCATTTACCAAAATAAAATCATTAAATACACAAAAGGATATAAAACTTCTTTCTCTTCTATTTACTTGCAGAATATAAAGTCGAACAGGAAGGTTGATGTTAAATTTCGAATACGATCTGTCTATCATTCGACTTCAGCGAAGTTTCTGTAAGTTTCATAATATTATTTTGAATATAATATTTTGGTTTCCACCAAGGATGTGGAAATTGTATGTTTACCACGGTCAAAGGAAAAATGAAACAACCGAAATATTGAAAAAAATAATTTAAACGCTTCAAAATATCAAAATAGAAATCAAATTAGCAGAAGATCCCTTTTACAGATAAATGTGGGTATCAATGACCCAAAAATTTAATGTCAAAAAAATGAGAGACCCAAAGTTAGTATCTGACTACAAATATCTAATAATGAAACGGCGCTTATGATCATTTAAAAATAAACTGTAAGTTTTTAAATAAATAACACAATATACAATAAATAAGCGAATAAACATGTAATAAAACTTTTTTGAATTATGTAATTTATTTGAAATTAACTGTTTTTTAGTTAATAGGTTTTTTATTTGAAATGTTCTTAGTTTGATTTTAATAAAACGCATATATTTCGTTCATAACATAGTTTTTCCTTAACATTCTATTTAAATCCCATTAACGGGAAACGTTAAACTTGAATCATCTGTACATAACGCGTTATACGAGGTCATACGAGCGCGTTGTAAGAGAATTCTCGTATAACGCGTTTTTCTATAACGTGGAACCAATCTACCGTATTATATAGGAATAACTTTATATTACAAATGATTTATTAGCAAATGTATTAATATTCGGGTTTACAATAAATAACAAAATATCAACACGTTTTAAAAGTAATGTGTCGCTGTCTAAATTAAAGAGACCACTCTGGGGTATTTCAAAGTACCTAGACTGGTTTTTATATGTCCTTACAATCCGGTATAAGCGACTGAAACAACAGGAGGATTTATTCGAAATTTAAGCGTGATAATATTAACACAGAAATATTGGTCACTACTTTATCCTGATGTCCTTACTTTGAAAGTAGACTCGACTCAAAATAGGATAGTACTAAAAGTTTATATACATATATTTTAAAGTATATAAGAATTTTAGATTTCCTACATATTTTTTTATATTTTGCCTAAATAACAGTTTCCTAGCAAGCCAAACCTTAACTGAATTTCAATTTGATGGTCTTACATAAATAACAAAATTAACACTACTGATTAAATAAGTTAAATCCATCTTTAGATCCATCATTAAATTTGCAACAAAAATCTTCAAACTAATAATATATATTTAATCAAAGAATTTCTAACTAACAAGTTTTAATTAATTCACAAAATCTGCCAAATCCAAATTATTTAAACAAACAGATATCCAACTCTCCCCTTCTTAAGAATTTTTCCACTTCTTCAGCCACTCGATTCTTCTTTCTTTCGTTCCTTCTTGTGAATGTAGTTCGACTCGATGAGGTGATAGAAATCTGGCGATTTTATATGGACCATCGTATTGCATACCATCCTTGTGCCTGTTCTGCGGCTCTTTACGTACGAGTACCTCCTCCCCCACCTCGAAAACACGAGTGCCCCTCTTTGTCTTATCCATAGCTCTCATAGTGTCTGCGGCTTTACTCGAATTAAATCTCGCGTCTTCGATTCTTTCGCTTCTTGATATCTCGGCTTGTTTCAGGTTAGAGTGTAGGTTAACACTCCGTCCATAGATTATCTCAAATGGTGATAAACCTGTAGCACTTTGTCGACTGCTATTTATAGTGAACTCTATTCTGGGTAGAAGTTCGTGCCAGTTTCTCTCTTCACATCCGCCTGCCAATGTTGTTGTAATAAGATCTCTTATCGTTCGTATGGCTCTTTCGGCTAAACCATTTGATTGGTGCTGATAAGGTGAGCTGAATTCCTGTTTGATTCCAAGTTTCTGTAGCTTCTGTCTTAGGAAATTCCCTTCGAAATTTCGGCCTCTATCTGTTAAAATGCTCTTCGGTTTTCCAAATCGATAGATCCAACTATTAAGTATTGTTTTGAAAATGGTCCCTTCGTCTTGCTTTGTTATTGCAGTTAAAGAAATCAGTTTGCTAAAACGGTCCACCATTACTACCATATATTTTTTCATGGCGTTTATTTCCATGTAAGCCACATCTATAACAATCTGTTCTAGGAATTCAGAGCTATATCTAGGAATAAATGTTTCCTTGGTTCTTGTCTGATCGATCTTTCTCTTAGCGCAGATCTCGCAACATCGTAAACAGAGTTGGATTGTTTCTTGCATTTTCGGCCAATAAAATATCTTTTCCATATAATGAAGTAATTTCTTAACTCCAATGTGACATAGTTCTTCATGTAGTGTTGTTGTTAACAGGCCTGCAAATGTTTCTGGGACTAACATTAAGATATTTTTGTTCTTTTCTACTGTTATTAATCCTCCATCAATTCGTGTATTTTTTACGTTAAAAGGAAAACAATTCTTTTTCTCCCGTGTACATCCATTTTCCAATATCTCTCGCAGCTCTTAAAACCGAATGTCCTTTTGTTGTTGTTCCCATACTTTTTCCATAGCTTCTGTTCTTTGGATAGTATATATATATCTAATCTTTGATTTTCCTTGCTTAGCTTCTTCATGTCTTGTTTGACACTGAGTGCAAACCATACTTTTTAATCTTCATAGTCCATCTGCATTCGAGTGTTCTTCGCCTTTCCGATATTTTAGTTCAAAATCATATTCCGACAGGTTAGCTAACCATGTTTGGAACTGCGGACTGATTGGCGTTTTTGTAGTGTTCATGAAAACCAATGCCTTGTGGTCGGTGAGAATTATGAATTTTTTTCCGTACAGATATTCTCTAAAATTCATGACGTATTCATGTACGGCGAGCAGTTCTTTCCTGGTTACACAGTATCCCTTTTCATGTGATGACATATGTCTCGAGCCATAAGCTATGACAGATTCTTCTCCATCTTCTGTAATTTGACTCAAAACTGCACCAATGGCTCCAAAACTAGCGTCTGTGTCTAAGATAAAAGTCCTATCTTCTCTTGGAAAATCAAGGATAGGTGCTTCGCACAACCGTCTCTTCAGAGTTTGGAAGCTCTCATTGCATTCTTTAGTCCAACTTATATCTTTATCGCATCCAGATGTTGCAGCGTATAATGGTTCGGCGATTTTGGCATAGTCTTTGATGAATCTTCTATAGTAGTTCGTTAATCCGAGAAACGATCTCAATTGTTTTGAACATTTTGGTACTTCTGCTTTCTCGATCTCTTCCACTTTCTTCCTGTTTGTCTGGATACCCTTCTCGTTAATTGTGTGACCAAGGAAACACAATTCTGTTTTATTGAATTTGCATTTTTCTGGATTTATCTTCAGTCCTGCCACTTGAATTCTTCTGAATATTTCCCTTAATAGCTCATCGTGGTCTTTTTGACTTTTACCATATACCAAGATATCATCTAGATAAACTACTACTCCCTTGAATAGCATTCCTTCTAGCACTGTGTGCATCAGTCTCTGGAATGTTGCAGGAGCTGTTGCTAAGCCAAATGGTAGTCTATTGAAGCAAAATTGTCCTTCTCTTGTACTGAATGCAGTCATCTCTTGAATTTCTGGAGCTAACTCCACTTGATAATACGCCTGACCTAAATCGATTGACGAAAATATTTTTGCATTCGCGAGACAGTCTAGTAAGAATTTGGTGTTAGGCATCGGAAATGACTCTTTTTCTGTTATGGAATTTAATCCACGATAATCTACACACATCCTGATAGATCCATCTTTCTTCCCTACTATCACTAACGGGGCATTCCAAGGACTCTTGCAACACCGAATAACATTTGCTTTCTTTAACTCTTTTATCAGTTCTTCAATCCTTTTCTCCATGTGCATTGGTTGACGTCGAGGATGTTGCATTATTGGGCCTCCTGTTATCCGCATCTCATGTCGAACTAAGTTTGTAAATCCCAGATCGAATTTCGATGCCATAAAAATTCCGCCGAATTCCCTGATCATTCCTTCCATATCTTTATTATTCTCACCTGCCATCGCCACTAGTGCTTTATTTATTCTTTCTTCATCAGTGTAAATTTTGTTTATCAATGACGTTTCTATATTATTGATTTTCATTAACTTTACTCCAAACTCTTTCATTGTATCAATGCCTCCTATGAATTCGGGTTTGATCTCTTTTACCACTACTACTGTGATCATTTTGGTCTTCTGATTCCACGTGGCCGGTATAGTCATGTATCCCATTGCTTCTTCACCTCCAGTTGAAAAAACTCCGCACAATAATATCATACTACGTTTAAGTTCTGGTTTGCCTATTTTCTCCCACAAATTCTTGCTCATAACTGTTACTGATGCTCCAGAATCCCATAACATCTCTGTTTCGGCATTATTCAACATTATTTTACTCCAATTTCTTCCATCTTTCGTCTGGTACATCTCTTCTTCTGCCTCGTCTCTTCGTCGTTCATTTCCTATTTCACAATTTATTGTCTTGACTCCACCGACGAAATGAAACCCATGGAGTCGCTGATGTTTTTTCCGTCTTCTCTCAATATAGTATATTTCTCAGGGACATTGTATCTATCTTCCATATTGCTGTGATCCATTCTGAAATCCTGGCCGTTCTCGGTGTAATCTCTTGTTTCAGATTTTGAATCTTTTTCTTCTATGCACGCTATTCTTTGATATCGTTGTGTAACATCTTTCCGTAACGAAAAACAATCTCGGAACCCGTGTCCTTCCTTGCCACATATCAGACATTTATTTCCCAGTGGACACTCATACCTTCTATGTCCCCTTTCGCCACAGCAAAAACAATCACCTACCGTTAATTTTGGGACCGATGCTTGTGGTAGTCCCCTACTTTCATTGTACAGCCTCCTTGCAATATTCTTCATGGATATTGCTGGCAGCTTACTTTCTGAGCTATTCGGGATTCTCGCATTTCTCAAGAATTGTTCTCTTGGAGATTGTTCTCGACGACCATGGTTATTTCCTTCGTATTGTATTGGTCCGCGTATAGGATGTTCTTCTCTTCTTGATCTGTGGTGACTAAATTGGTCTTCTGGTAGTCTTCTTTGTGATGATGTATGCATGGGATCTTGGGTATTCTTTTGAATTCTCATCTTCCCTCCCTCAGTCACGCTAGTGTATGTTCTTTGACCGATTGCTTTAATAAATTCTGTTTTATGGTTTCCATTTTTGTTACTTTCAAAAATTTTCGCCAATGATCTCGTTTCTTCAATTTTTGTTTCTGGTTTCGTCAATAGTATCTCTCTCAGTCTCGCATCGCGTGCTTTATTTGCGATGAGATCTTGAACAATATCTTCTTCAGATTGTCCTGAATTTATAACTTCAGCTAAAGCTTTCCTTAGCCGTATCTAAAAAGCTGCAAACCTTTCATCATCTTCCTGTTCCATAGCTGCCAATTCTCTGATTTTGTCAGTTATTGATTTTGTAATTGTGAACGTATTTAAGAACCACGCTTTGGCTTTTACATCTGTTGTTTCTGTTTCTCTGACGTTTCCCCACAATGTCTTTGCTTCTGCCACTAATAACACATCGAAAGTGCTTGTCAATCGCTGTCCATTTGTCAGCAACCATTCTTCTATATCTCTGATCCATTCTTCGGCTTCTTTTAAACCTCGTCCCTCATATCGTCTGATGTTCAATGTGAGCATGTCTTGGCATGATTTCGGTAGGCATTCCATTAGTGATTTTGTCGATTTTGAAATGGCGTTGATATTTTGATTTTCGGCGTGGTCGCCAGTTAAATCCATCTTTAGATCCATCATTAAATTTGCAACAAAAATCTTCAAACTAATAATATATATTTAATCAAAGAATTTCTAACTAACAAGTTTTAATTAATTCACAAAATCTGCCAAATCCAAATTATTTAAACAAACAGATATCTAACTAAATAAATTTTATTTAACATAACAATTAAAAAATGATAAAAATAAAGGATAAAAATGAAAAGGTACAACTTGTCATGATATGTATATATTTTAATCCATGCTATGTGAAGGTATTTTATGGATGTATTTAATGTGACGATAGTAAATGCTTTTTTTATGAAAGTGATACGCCGACTAAAAACTTTGAGAACCACTGCTATACAGTAAAAGTTTAAAACAGTTTACTATAGAGATTTCCAGAAATAAAAATGTTAGTGTATTTTCTACTGGTATTTATACCGTTTTATTTATTTTAATCTATTAATAGTAATTATTTAATTACTATTTTTATTATATATTTTTAAACAATTACTATTTTTGTTGTAAATCTATTTTTAGTAATTGTTTATTACTATTTATATTTTAATTCTAATTTTAGTAATTATTTTCTATTTTAGGTAATTTTTAAATACTAATTTCAATTAATTATTATTTAATTCTACAACTTTTGATTCCGGTTCCTACTGAACCCCAACAAAAATATCAATGTGAAATTGAAAATTATTGAAAATTTTATGAAATTATACTATAAGAAACTATGAACTCTCCTCAAACTTGATAATTTTTTCAGGGACCCAAATTCACTGTTTATTTTTATAGTGGTTTAGAATAAGTTTTATTTAAAATTGTTAGTTAAATTTATTAAATTGCATCTTTCCTAAATTAACACGCACAATTTACATACAAAAAATCTAGTAGTCACATCAAAATTTTAAGGGCGACTCTGCTCGGGGGTATTTTATTATCGATTAAAAAGCCCAAATATTTTTCTCACTAAAAAACCTAAAAATAAATTTTCAATGAAAATAATAATATTTCTCACTAAAAACACTAAAAAATATTTTTTAGTGAAAAATTTCAGGTAATTTTTAAAAAACTTTAACTTTTAAATGAAAAAATTCTAAATATTTTTCACGATTAAAAATCAAAGTAATTTTTCTGGATCAATAAGCTTTAATAATAGTGAGACTTATTTTGGTCTCAGTAAATTCTATAAGTTTTATAAATTCATTATAGTTTCACACATTGTACATAAGTTTAGTGCCAATATTTTCATTATATATAAATGTAGTCTCAGGATTTTTAGGTCGAATAAGATTGTATGGACTGATTAAAAAGACGTGTAATTATTAAATTAAAGTAAAATAAAGTATTTAAAATTAGGGTGATAATTTGAAATAAGTAGTAGATTTTTAAGAAATACTAATTAATGTAACATATTTTGAAAAACCAATGTTGTCTGAGAAATTAAACCTAATAAGTAAAAGAAGTAATAATTTTTAAATAAGTAAAGTAAAAATTAAAAATCAAGTAAATTAAAGTAAGTAAATAATAATTTTTAAAAAAGTAATAATTTTAAGAAATAATGTATTTAATGTTGAAGAAATGTTGAATTCTGCGAAATTAAAAAATAATTTAGGTAATGAAATTTTTAGTGCCAATATTAATAACCAAAAATAATAATAATAAATCAAACAACTAGGTACCAATAAATTAACACAGAAAGAATAACACAAGAAAAAGAAACACAAAATCAATAATAAACTTTATTCTTCATCACTTATTAATATGATCTCAATAAAAAGAAGTGTTCTTAGCAGAAAAAAGCTGTCGTTCTGATCATTTTGTAATTAAAAATTCATAAGGCTTTTTTATAATCTTTATTAATACAAAAAACTTTATTGTCTCCTTTCGTTTATTTAACCCTTTAATGCATATGGACTTAAATAAAAGTCCATGAAGAAATGACTCGTAAAACATATCCATGATGATGTGACAAAGCAGAAAATGTGTTGTATATTAAGTATGGGAATAGTACAACATGAAGTAACGATATGTAGGACAGATAATCATTTTTTATATAATATTTTATGATTAACATTTGTTTAATTAATGGAAAATTTTGGAAAATTTTAAAACGCTGTTTACGTGGATTTGTATAGGTAAGAATGATTTATTGTCATGTTATTATGAATTCTAAAGCTGCTGTAAGACAAAATAAAGTAATTCCAAAAAAATTAAATGGCGCATTTGTTGGAATGCAATGTTTTACTGATGGACTTTAATATAAGTCAGCATGCATTAAGGGGTAATTAAAAACCAGTAATTCATACTTTCTTTATCTTTTACATAAACTCATACATTAGGGGGTGGGTGGTAGGGAGTCCCCTAACCCCCAAACCCAACCCTAAAAATAATTTCGGACCATTCATATTTTATTGTTTACATACTATTTGCATATTTCAAATTAAATTTTACGAATTACTTTTACTTATTGCAGGCAAATGAAACCTCCACAACGTAAAGCTAAAAGTATAGCTCAAATGCGATTCGAAAAGAAGAAACGAGTTGCTGATACGCATTTGGTATTACCAACAGCTGAAATAAGTGACATTAGTGGCGATGAAGAGGAGGAAGAGCTGATAGATATTGAGGCACAACACCTTGCTGAGTACGAGTTGGTAGATATAGATGAAGATGAAAATGAAGAGGCGCCTGAAGAAGATCTATATGAAACACTGCGTGAGGAATATAGATGGAGGAAGCATGCTCCAGCTGAGCAGAATACGATGTTTGAGGACATGCAGAATGATGATCATGAAGAAGATAATGACATGTACTCTCCTTACGACTTTGCCAAAAAATTTTTTACCAACGAGCTTATCAGTTTGATTGTGGCACAATCAAACATGTACTCTGTTCAGCAGACTGGCAAATCTGCGTATATTACCAATGATGAAGTGGAAAGATTTATAGGTAAGCGGACTGCAGATTGTTTATATTCATTGACTCGTGCAATGTATTTCTTATCGCATTTCAGGGATACTTCTGGTGATGGAGGTATTCAGACTGCCTCAAAACCGTATGTATTGGAGTCCGAGTACATTCGTTCCCCGAATTGCCAATTCAATGACTAATAACCGCTTTGACGAAATCAAAAGATTTTTGCATTTCAACGACAACGCCCTGTTACCTAACCGTGAAAGCCCACATTATGATAAACTGTATAAAGCACGACCCCTCCTTGATTACATTCGTAAAGTATGCCTCAGTTTGCGAAACACGGAGCATCAGGCTATTGACGAGCAGATGATACCAACAAAGTCACGTAATCCGGTGAGGCAATACCTTCCTAATAAGCCTTCCAAGTGGGGAATTAAGGTTTGGGCTCGCTGTGGTGTAAACGGATTGTTATTCGATTTTGAAATTTACACAGGGAAGGCAAATGCCCACCACAGCGCTTTTGGGATTGGTGGAGATGTTGTGTTAAAACTTTGTAACACCCTTCCAACAAGCGCGACAAATTACAAGTTATACTTTGATAATTACTTCAGCAGTATACCTCTTCTAATACAACTGCGTCAATTGAACCTATGGACGGTGTGCACTATTCGAAAGAACCGCACAAAAGGTTGTGACAAGTTTTTGGAGAAAGAGACTGCTCTTAAAAAACGTGGAAGAGGGAGTATTGATTGGCGAGTAGAAGAAAATTGCAACGTTCTGGTATTGCGGTGGATGGATTCTGGTGTCGTTCAGCTGGCCAGCAATTACCTGAATGCGGATTTGGGAGAACAATGTGACCGATACAACGCAGAAAAGAAAGAGCGTGTGAAAGTCGACTGCCCCAAAATTGTACAAGTGTACAACAAACACATGGGTGGAGTGGATTTGCATGATATGTTGGTATCGTTGTATCGGGTGACTTTAAAAACTCGCAAGTGGTATCTTCATCTCTTTTTTTACACATTAAATGTGATGGTAGTAAACGCTTGGATTCTTCACCGAGATCAAGAAAAGCGATTGAAAACATCCAAGAAGAAGCGATACACTGTGTTGAAATTCGTAACAGAGGTTGCCGATTGTTTCCTCTCTGTGGGTAAAACTGTGAAAACTGTGTCTCAAAATAAGAGAAAAAGATCCTTCACGCCAGTTGAAGACATCAGACACGATGGAATTGGACATTGGCCAATTTATCTTTCTAACCAGCAAAAGTGTCGACTATGTATGGATCTCAGGAAAGAAAAAGTTGGACGCACTATGGTGAAATGCTCGAAATGCGACGTTAACCTCTGCTTGACTCATGATCGCAACTGCTTTTATGACTATCACATTAATTGACTGTTGTTTATGTTCTACTACACTCACAGACTTTTCTGGATGCATTGTTAAGTGTTTCCCTTTACTTGTTGTTATTGCTACCCTTAATGCATGCTGACTTACATTAAAGTCCAACGAATAAGTGTACTCAAATGCGTTCTATTTACTCATCGAGGCACAATTGTCCATGAGGATACTCTGAGGAATAAGATTTAAGTCAAAAAACTTGAAAAAACCTCAACATACAATTCCATGCATTAAAGGGTTAATCAAATTTTCAATCAATTAATCAAAATAAACATTTTTATAAATTTCATTTCAGTTTTTCAAAATTAAAATTTCTTGAATTACATAAATATTTTATAATAATTTTTAAAAAATTCTTACAAATTTGTGAATTTCTATTTTGGTCAATGGACTGTATATCACATCCCCTTCTTTAAAGTATTTCTTCATCTTTTCAACATTTCTTTGTATTGTCTTTCCCTAATTGTCTCTCAAGAGATATCGCCTGTCGTGTATTTTTTGAATAATTTCGTATGGCCCTTCATATCTATCTTTTTCTTTCGTAATTGATTGTATCTTGATTAGTACTTTTTCTCCCTGGATTGAAATACCTCTTGTTGGTATTTCTGCACTACCCTTTATTTCTAATTTTCCATTGTTTGCACATCGAAGTGTTATTGTTGTCCGTATTAGCTTGATCTCTTGTAAACTCTGAAAATTTTTCCAACATTTATCCTGGCTCCGGTATCCAATAAAAACCCTCTATGACTTTTCCATTGATCTCGATTGTTACACTTGGTCGACCCTGTATTCTATCATATCTTATTATATTCGGTTTCTGTTCATCTATTGCTATAATATCTTTACTATTATCAGTCGCATTCACTTTACCATTACCTTATTTACTGTGCACACCATTTCCTCGTCCGTTAGCTCTCTCTTTACTGTGTTCTCTATAATAGGTAATATACTACACTCATACCTCGCTATACGGCTGCTCTTTATACGGCTTTTCGCTATAACGGCCTACTTTAATTACGGCACTTTTTCGATTTACGGCCTAAAATGTTTCGTTATACGGCCAAAAATCCTATTGAATTTATGGAATTGTATCAAAATCATATTTGATTCGTTATGCGGCGTTTCGCTTTGCGGCCAACTTTCCTGGAACGTATCTAGGCCGTAAAGCGAGGTATGAGTGTACTTCTACTATAATAATTCATAATTTGGTCCCTGAAAAATCATCAAGTTTGAAGAGAGTTCATAGTTTCTTATAGTATAAATTGTCGATTATAAGAAAGTCCTTGTCAAAAATTTTTCAAAAATTTTTTCACTTTATTGTTTTAAATAATAAATGCTGCTACCAAGAATTCATCACTTTATATTATTATTATTATTATTATTATTATTATTATTATTATTATTATTATTATTATTATTATTATTATTATTATTATTATTATTATTATTATTATTATTATTATTATTATTATCATCATCGTCATCATTATTATTAATAATATACCTTTGAATCTCTTTTTATATTCTGAATATGATCTTTTAAAGTTTTGATCAAATTGAAACTATTTCCATCCGTGATACTGTAAACTACAATTATGCCATCACTTTTAGTAATGTAATTATCCTGGTTTGGTGACATCAGTTCCGTTCCTGCCGTATCGATGATTTCAACTTTTTTCATGAGATCTGAAACTCTTAAATATTCAATTATTTAGGACACTTGAATAATATAGTAATCAACCTTATATTCTTCTTGTACAAATCTTCTATAGTAGACTCACATCGGCTAGTAAATTCTTCACTGACAAATTGAAGAGCAAGGCAACTTTTACCAACTCCTCTCGCTCCCAGCAAACATATTTTATAGTCAACCATCTTATTACTAGAATAAATTAAAAATTGAAAACTTTTGGTGTAACATAAAATTATTTTATTATATATTTGTATTAAGTAATTTTTTTATAAATTCGTTACAATTTTATTTATAAAGGAAAATTTTATATTTATAATTTTTAGATTAAACATTATAATTCCAGTAATTAAAACCGAAAGTTGAAAATTAGGCATTCTAATTAATACTATAAATGATTAAAAGTAATATGTAAAAACAATTTCATATCAAGGTCAATTAATAACATACTCCCTCCGTCCGGAAATCTGTTATACATTTGAGCGATTTTTGTTGTCCGGAAATATGGTATACATTTGCGAAAAAATAAAATAAATCAAAAAATGTACATGACAAGTTTATTATATTACCTTTATTTGAAACATTTTAATAAATATTAATGTAAATATTAAATAAAATTTAAAAAAATAAATATTAATATTAATAAGTTCACTCGAAATTTGATTTGGCTTTATTGTATGCTTCTTTAGAACATACATATTTTTCTAGCAGTCGACCTTCGCGACGAAGTTTTCCTTTACTTAAATGAGGTATTTTATAGCCATTTCCTCCATCTGCTAACATAATTGACTCCATACATGCTTGCAATGTTGTAAAAACGTTATCGAGAGTATTCGCTTCTAATTGATGAAATGCATCTTGAAAACAATTTATTAATTCGTCAATTGTGTGTGGCGAAGCTTCACGTTGCAGCGATTGTATGGAGTTGAAAAAACCTAAATCGAGAACATTTAAATCGGGGCTATTTGCCGGTTGCGCCTTAAATTTAATATTCCAGTCATCAGCAGAACCAAGAGCGACAATATCTGCATTGTCTTGTTGTACGTAAATTGTTTTCTTTTTGTAAGCTGGCGGAAATTTAGATTTAATTGCGGGAATTACATTATCAATGATCATGTTTTTGCAATGTACTGCTGTAACAGATTCCACATTTTTTTATCATTGTCCCTTTAGCCCTGTTCTTAGAATTTCTTTGAGCTGGTTCTTGATAAACAAATGGCCATATTCCAATTTTCCCATCAAAATAATGCTTTCGATGTGCATCATAGCGTGGTCGAGCTACTGCAGCCATGAACATTACTTTCGTAATAAATCGCTTACTTTTGCAGTTTCTCTCCGGTTCTTCTTCGTTTAACATAAAGTAATAAGAGCGCTTAACTTTAGTTAGATAAAACCACTTTTACATCAATGTGAACGTAGTCGTACAAATCATCAAAAAGCAAATCTCCATTATTAGCAAGATTTACTTTAGACAAGCAAAATTCCAATCGATATATTTTATTTTTATCTGTTAAAGTTGGTTTAACTGTAAAAGATATTCTCTTGATATACTTTCCCGATTTGGAATACCAATTGCAAAGGAAAGACTGCGAAGCGTTCCTCGACGATTTAATGGTGTATTCTTTATTTGCGCTAAATTGTTCGAATAGTCTTTAGGTTTTCTTCCGCATCTTTTTTTCTTTTTTGAAGAAACATCGGCACATATCTTACCTTTTCTGTATTGAGTTTGTGCTGCATGCCAAATTCTGCTAACGGTTAGCCGGGAAACTTGAAACGCAGTCTGTTTTGTTAAAAATCTCTTTAGCTTTGTAACAAAAATAATTTTTATTTTTTTAAAATTTTGATTGAACATTTTTTTTGAAAATGGTTTCACAGTCTATGAGACTAATAAAGATATGGACTCGATACCACATTTGTAAGACTTTATGGGAAAGTTCTATTCAAAAAATGCTCAGAGAGTGACCTAAAGGTTACACGAAATGCAATGTAAAGTTTAATTGAAAATCATTGACTTGTTAAGAAAGAAAAATTGAAATATCCTTTTAAACCTAAGACAGTTATCTAATGAATTCTTGAATTTACCAATACAAGGAAAAACATTTTGAGGCAGAAATTTATATGAAACGAACTGATCATAGTCTTAAAAACTCTCTGGGAACAACTATTGTCAATGTAAAATCACATTATAATAAAGGAGTATTTTGGTGTCAGGAATTTTTCTATGTGTGGAGGATTCACAATGGTTATGTCAATGTGAAAAACTCTCGATGGTGAAGTCTATTGTGGTCGCAGATTATTTTTGTATATGGAATTGTTGCCTTAGTATTTTCTATAGACCAAAAAGGATTCTGGTATATTTGGTCAGAAAATATTTGAATAAGTAAATCATGGTAATTTTAAATAAGGGTAATTAAATTACCATAATTATTAATAAAACATTTAATTTATCCTTTAACTTGAAACGAAAAATATATCTACCGATCCAAGTTTGATTGAAAAAGAAATGAAGAAAAATCACATCTACTTATTTAAAAACAAAGCCATCTGATGACAACATCAACATTAACCATCAAATATCTATTAACCACTTGCCGGGCGCGTGCTCAAATATGAGTGCAAAAAATGTGTACAATTTCGGGCGAGCGCTCACATGTGAGCGCAAACTCATATAGAAAAAATATTGTCCTTTGAATAAGAAATCTGATCCCGGGCGAGGACTAACATATGAGCGATATTTCGAACAACATTATTCTATGATATTTATGTTCTAAACTGCCATTTCTTAGGTCATTTTTTTATAAGCACATGTGAATTTTCGGCTATACACACATGAATTCCAGGTTCGTATTTTTTTCATATTTTCTAAAATATCAGTTGTCCAATAACCACGCGCGCGACTGCATCGTTTTTGAATTGTTTCACTTCGTTCTTCGGACATTTCGTGTTTTTCAAACTGTTATTTTGTTTGTGTATGTGTGTGTGCACTTTGAACTATTTCATTTTTAACTGTTAAAAATATTTTTTATTGATTTATAAAATGGGTTCATCGAGCGGGTTCATTATTTATAGCCTCACAGTTGACTAATTATATGATGGGACTCTTATTTAATATCCTAAGAGATGATATCTACACAGTGGCTCTTATTTTTTTATATAATAATAATTAATAATTAGTGAATACAAACTCATAAATTAAAAAAAATATATTTACGTTATATTTTGATTATATACTATTAATAATTGATTTAAAAAAATAGTTGTTTTTTGACCTAAAACATGAAAAAAATCGCCCGGCAAGTGGATAATAATGAAAACCAAGATGAAGATCAAGTTTAAAAAGAAGGGAAAGTATGGTAGGATTTTTCAATGACTGATACAAACACTGCAAAATTAATCAATGCCAAAATGATTTCCCAATTAGCAATGAAACAAGTGGGCTGATGTATCATATTCTATCAAACATAAAATTGTGTTGGATGAAATGACCAAAAATGAAGAAGCCGAGAATCTAATATATGAAGTGATTGTTGAAGATGGTCTTTCACCATCTTTTTTGGAATAAAAAATTTTAAATTATTTGTATCAAAGTTAGATTCTTCGTTTGTTATACCATCAAGAAGGCATTTCACCGATGTTATACTACTCTGGCATGTACAACACTTCTAAATTAGAAATGCAGGGGAAAATGAATAAAGTGGAATATATGAGATATACAACTGATACATAGAACTCAAGGAAATGTCACTCGGGGATGTGTATTTCGGACATATTAATAGTTACAGAGGATGTCAGAAATATCATGTATCGCAAATCACCTCGAATCAAGTTTATGATCTATGATAAGTTTAGGAATGGACCACGTGAAAGAGATTTTGCGACCAACCTTCGACAGGATAATTCAAACCTGAGTCGCAAACGGATGGTTGTTAGAATACATTGGATCATATGATTGGACATAGCTTATCAAAGGAAAGTACTTTCAGTAGCTGAATGACTATGTTGACTGCTATATCGATGATGGGGTAGTATGCTCAGAAACGATTTGTCAATAGTGTTAGAGTGGCTCGATACGACTGGTTTATATAATTTGTATTTGTAGTATTATTATTTAATATATAGCTTTGGATGCTGTCAATATGATTAGATATGTAAAGTTAAATTATTTTCTTCTCTATGTCTGAATATTCTAAAGGAAGCATTTGATCTTGTATGATTCAGGATATAAATGAGCTGAATTGTTGAATTGTATAATGACAGGATTTGACGGAAGGTATTATGTTGTTAATATAATTAGACGTGGAAAGTTAAATTATTTTCTTCTCTGGGATAGTAGGTTCTAAAGTAAGAATTCGATATTTTATGATTCAGGATATGAATGAACTGAATATTTGATTCGTTTAATAGTCGGATTGAAGGAAGGTAAGATTGTGGTATAGTACAAAATTAATTCCGCTCTTAGGATAATCTTCTTTTAATTAATTTTGAATTTTTCTTCTGTTTTCTTAAATTTCGATTTTTTGATCTATTTTTTAATTTTGTAATTCTGTATAATAATTTATTACTATAGAAAATTACTATATATTTTTATTACTTTTTATGGGATATACCCGACAAAAGGTAAAATTACTATTGCAAATCGTAATTACGAGTAAGAAATTATAAATTACAAATTACACCATACTACAGTGACGAATTGGAAATGAAGTTGTCCTTCTTGATTAGCATAACGCATATTTTCAGATTCACGTTGAAAATAACTTGTGGCACTACCAGCTAGTACGGTACGCTGGAAAGACGTACTCTTTGATTCGATTGGAATTTTACCTTAATCGAACACCCAGAATCATGGTATAGATCCTGCGCAAGGTCCTTTCTTCTCATGCTGTCATTTGCGAAGTCACCGTTAGTTACATTGATGATATCCTAATTGATCCTATTGTGAACTCGAAAATACTAAGTCTATCTATCTCACAAACAACTATGAGCTGGTATTGAGAAGAAGAAATAAAATGGAGGAGTTTAATGCCTATACTCCATGTTTTGCATCGAAAATTTTCTTCCATTTGTGTGCATTTGATTGGGCATTATCCAGTGGAAAGTGGTTGAGAATGGCTTGAAGCTTCGTAGTGACTGACAAACTTATTATTATTATTATTATTATTATTATTATTATTATTATTATTATTATTATTATTATTATTATTATTATTATTATTATTATTATTATTATTATTATTATTATTATTATTATTATTATTATTATTATTATTATTATTATTATTATTATTATTATTATTATTATTATTATTATTATTATTATTATTATTATTATTATTATTATCATTATTATTATTATTATTATTATTATTATTATTATTATTATTATTATTATTATTATTATTATTATTATTATTATTATTATTATTATTATTATTATTATTAATATTGTTGAGTTTTTGGTTAATTTAAGTCGGTTACCTCTGACTCCTCGTGTCCTTTAAATCAAAACAATAACGACCCAACGTATATTGAAATAACAAAATTTACAATCTTTTCTCACCACTTTACAATCAATAATCAAAATTACGTTTGACCGATTCTCCGCTCGGTGTTGATGCTTGATAAAGATAATATTCACCTTTTATTCCCTTAGGTTCTCTTGACCAACGTTTTCCTTTTGTTCTTTGATTTGATCCTTTTTCACTCTTTATTCTTATTCTATCTTTTCCTTTTCCCTAATCTCCTAAATTCGTTTTTGCCTTTTCCTAAGCTCAAGTTTTTCTTACCCTACCTGAGGCAAAATGCCGATTTGCTCTAATTTTCCCCTTCCTTATATACTCTTCGAAATCGGGATGACAAATGGTTGTTGCCGAGCCAATCTTTCACTTGATATTTGCTTCCACGTATATGATTCGGCTGTCACCCATAATGGTCCGTCCGGCCTTTCTACACGCGCTATCTTCTCCTTGCTTTTTTCCAATTAATCATTGTGTCAAGCTAATGGGCCCAAATCTTCCTTCTGTTTAATTTTCTTCTTGTTTACCCAGCTCGGGTTTCCTTCATCTCTCGGATTCTCCATTGGCTCGGGTTTCCCATTAGCTCGGGTTTTCCATTAGCCAATTAATTAATTAATTAACGTTTTCTGTTTTTACACATTTGAATGCTTTTCGACCCTTCCTAGCCATTTTCTGATAAATCCCTAATCATCATCTTGTTGACCATTAGCTAATCTATACCTGTCCAGTTTTCCCAATTCAATTTCGATGATTTTACAATTTATTGATTTTTTCTTGCCTTTCGTAATTGCTTTTGGCATTTCCTAATACTGCTTCCATCACACTTTCCTTTACTATCAATTCTGTGCATGATCCCGCTATTATTTGTCTTTTTTCTTCACTTACTTTTTATTTAAATTATCCTAAATTTCATTTAAATTTATTTTAATTTACGGACCTCACCAATATTATTATTATTATTATTATTATTATTATTATTATTATTATTATTATTATTATTATTATTATTATTATTATTATTATTATTATTATTATTATTATTATTATTACTATTATTATTATTATTATTATTATTATTATTATTATTATTATTATTATTATTATTATTATTATTATTATTAATATTATTAATATTATTATTATCGGTATTATTATTGTCACAATCACCATTATTTTTTGGGAATGGAAAAATTTCATCAAAATAAGTTCATTAAATCGTTAAATATGATAAGAGATAGATAAGGCGTTAATGCCCTCTACGGTTTGCCAATAACCTAGAAGTAAGTCCAGGTGGGCTCACATTTTGCTGATGGTCGCTCGATAGCGTGCAGGACTAACGTTGGTTGCGACGGATATTTAGTGGTAATTAACGTTATTGTGTATTGCGGTTAGGGGCAGTAGTGGGAGTAGATGGCTCAGAAACCTAGCAGGAAAAAATAATTGTGTTTAAATAGGTGCGCGAGATTTTTAGTGTTTACCCAGCAACATTATTGAAAAGAATATACCTACATAACTTTTACATATACTTTGAATAAAATTAATGTGTTAGTTATATTTTTACATTTTCAAAAGCATTCAATGTAAGTTTAATAAAAATTTTTTTTGTAAGTTTAATAAAATATCTGCAATAAGAAACATAAATTTTCCAATATTTTTAAATGTATGTATATATTTTATATTTTAGGTTGTTTAAGTATAACATTATGTATTATTAAGCGCATTTTATTAATTATTTAAATTGAATATTATTCTCTAGATATTTTAACATTTTTAGTACTAATTATTATATGATATTAATATATTTACATAATTTCATAATTTTTGCTACTAATTAAATATACTTTAAAAGATTTTTTTTCAAATATTTTAGACATTTATTTATGAATGATTACAAAATTGTACTGTTAGGCAGTGGTGGTGTTGGTAAAAGTGCACTAACTGTACAATTTGTGTCAGGTGTATTCGTTGAATCTTATGATCCAACAATTGAAGATTTCTATGTTAAAAAGATCAGGTTAAACATCATGTTTTATTTGTAGATTTTATTTCATTTATAGAGTTTTAGATGAGATGAAATCTGTTGAAATTCTTGACACGGCAGGAATCGAACAATTTTCTTGCATGAGAGATCTTTATATAAAGAACGGCAACGGTTTTGTTATAGTTTATAGTATTACAAATGAGAAAAGTTTTCGCGAGATTAGACATCTGAAGGATCACATTATGAACATTAAAACTAATGCTAAGGTAACTAAAAATAAAAATAATTTTTTAATTGTGTACAAATATTTTTGATTAGTAATTTATTAGTTGAATTAACTTAACAAATATTAATTATATTTTAAATATTTATTTAAGCGTGGCTTATTACATCTAAATTCAATTTTGAGTGAATGATGAATTCAAATTTCTCATTGAAATCTGTTTGTTGATTTTGATAAACTTTGATAAATAACTGCATTAATTAAATTGGATTTTCGATATTGAATTTATTTAATTATGTTGAATTTATTTAACAGTTATGAATTAATAATAAACTTTTGTTTTGAATTTGGATATCGATAAACTTCAGCATTATTTATAATCCATTACTCTAGGGTTTCATTTACTTTTATCCTATTGGATAATTTATCATTCTATTAACCAATCAAATTCATTAATTTTTTAATGTTTTATATCAGGGTTTTTTCAATATTAAATAAATTGGAAATTAAAAATTTTTATTCAACATTATTTTAGGAATATAAATAAACTTTTTATGCGATATTCAATGACCTATTTAATGGCAGACTAGTTTCGTACTTGTTTGGGTCTCACAGTTACCAAGTTAAAAACTATCAAGTTACTAATCCCACTCGAGATCTAACGAAGTGATTTAGTGAGTAGATTCCAGAATCTGATTGGTCCGAATGAAATATCACCATTTTATTACATTATTACATAAAATATTCATTATTTCTTGGTAGCAGGTTATTGTGAACAACTTAAGTAAAATTTGTTGCATAGGAAACATTCATTTGCATCTAGTATTATAGAAATATGTCTGAAAGTGTCGTACACATGGTTCAGCGTAACTAATCGGTATTATGTTGATAAGACCTTTATTTTATCAATCAACTACTTCAAAATAATAGAAAGTACATGAAGTTGTTAAGTTCACTGATAAGCTGTTCATAAATAATAACTATAACATCCTATCAGGTTATTTTCTAGTAAACGAAACCATAAAAGTAGGTAGATATTGGCCATTTGCAGCACGGCCATCCGGTTTAACGAAAGATGCTAACAAAAAGACGAATTCCCTCTACAAAAATCCTGGGACCTTAATGTACATCAGTTTTTATAATGAGAAAAATATTTAGGCTTTTTTGGCTAGTAATATATAATATACGGGCCAGCAATTGCGGGGACCAGGCAAAGGGGGCACATTTTCAAGCATGAAAAATTGAAATATTTCAATTAATAAATACATAGCAGAAAACCGGAAACCGAAACTCCTTGTAAAATCAATAAATCATGCAGGCACGCACGTTCGGCGCATATTTTTAGGCTTTGTTTTAAGCTAGTGAGCAGTGACTCGAAGGCAAATTATAATCGCCAGGTGACGTTGGAATTTGCAGTTAATTCACTCAATTAGTGTCACTTCCATATTTGATCTATGCTCCCGTTATTAGTCAAGTTTCTCTCATTGTCAAGTTTCCGATGTTGATATTTATTTAAAATGTTTCTTTAAATAAATAATATAAAAATATAAAATTATTGTCTATCTGATTGTCATTGACTGTTTGGGGGGGGACCATTTTGGAAATCTTGCAGGAGTCCGCAATTTGGAGTTACGCCACCGCTATGAGCCCTGAGATATTTGGATTGAAAACCTATCCGCTTTAACCCCCTCCCCCTCCAACATACGTAGTTATGTAATTTAATTCGAATTAATTTTATTTACTTTTAATTAAAAATTTTTTAAATGGATTTTTTTTCAATAGTATTTTAAAGATAAAATTTTTAGTTGATTTTGACCTGAAAAATTTATTAGGTTTTTTAACGAGAGCTGGTTTTTGTATACAAAAATTTCAGAGATCAAAACACCCCCTCGTTATAGTGTGATTTTGAAGAAAAATACCCTAAGACCCACTGCAGCACGGGATTTTTAGCAAGAAATTATTTCTAGGCCCAGAGCCCATTAGCCCTCTGCAGCAATGGAAAAAAACTGTAGCTTTTTGCAGCAATAGAGTGGAGGGGTGTAAGGGGGTACACTTGATGGTCGTGCTGCAGAGGGCTATTATCTACCTATTCATAAATGCATACGATTCTCAATCTGTCTTATGCAAGTCCACTGTGAATAAAAATTATTGCCAAACTACCATTTTTTTGCGTATACTTTTGCACTCTAGGCTTACAGTTCCATTTTGGGCACCGTTACTATATATATGCCGTTTTAATTGACAAAATCTTTAAATAAAACAACTTTATTTTGTTCAGTAGCTCTCCAACGATGGTTTTTTTAAATATGTTCTTAAGTAAAATAAAAACTCAAATTCACGAGAGCATTCTAACTGTTGCTTAAGATTTATTTTTAAGATTCCTTGGAACAACCTTTAGGTCCTTAATATTATTGATAAAAGTGAATGCAATTCTCTCAAGATGGATTTGAGTGTTAATATGTAGAACATAATGACCACTGTTTACATAGAAATATTATCAAAAGGAATATATAAACATTGTTCACAAAACGTACAATTCCAACTAACAATAATACCCGTTGATTAATCAGTGGTTGTGTAAATATGTCCATGTTATGGAGTTTCTTAGAAAACCTTAAACCCTGCATTTCCATTGATCGAAATAACCGATTTAAGATTACGTGCATTTCTTATGATCATAACAATATTATAAGATTCTAGGTGTGATTTTGTTGAGGTGTGTGAGTCTGGTGAGTTAAATAAATTAAATAGCGTGAGCAAGGATGATGAGCCTAAATTTGTGTTAGTATTGCCGTACTCAGAAGGTTTTAAGGATTATAAAGTGAAGATAAGAAAGCAGTCAGGGAATTTAAACTATAGGATAGTGTCAACTTCATGGAAAGTACGCAATATGTTTATTAATAAGTCAAAAACTCCGGTCGAATTGTGTTCCGATCTTGTTTATCAGTTTACATGTAATGGGTGTAATGCCAAATACATTGGAGAGACTTCCCGTCATCTCTGTATTCGAGCTCGAGAACATTGTAGACCGAAGGCTTTGACCCATATTGGTGAGCACAATAAGGGCTGTAAGATTAAAATTGGTATTTCTGATTTAAATATTTTATTAAAAGAATTCGATAATTATTGGGAACGTGTGATTTGTGAGGCGCTGTTGATAAAATCATTGAATCCGAAAATTAATGTGCAGAATGCAGTAAATACTTGTGTGTTTTTAAATAAGTTTTTGTGTATTGTATGTATTGATTGTTGTGTTAAATTAAATAATTAATAAAAATTTTTTAAATTATTAAATTAAATTTTAAATGTTAAAATTTTCAAAAAATAATATTTTTTTATAAAATGAAAAAACTTTTTTATATATAATTAAATTTGTTTAAAATCCTTAATTTAATGAGTATTATATCCCACCTGATGATGACAGGAAAACTGTCGAAATTAATCGTGAAAAGAATGTTTGATTGGCGTTATCTTATAATTTAATTTAAATTTCTTTTTTTTAGAAAAAGTTTTTAGGCTTTTATAGTGATGTAATAAAAATTTTTAATATAAAATAAAAATTACTCCATTTAAACAAATTTGGATTTAATTAAATTACTAATAAAATTTAAATTAAAATTACAAAAAACCTATTAAATTAATATATTACCATTCAATTTACCCATATAATCATCATATTTCCCCAATGATTTCATTCTTAACACCGATATTCAGGCTATCAAAATAATCAATATCCCTTTAAAATGTATCATCAAATTCCTCTAAATTATCTTAGCTTTCTGATTACTCCTTTAATCTTATACTCGTACGATCATGATTTCACCCTTTTAATATCAATGAGAAGAATATTGTTATTTTCAAAGAACATCAATGAAAAAGTTATCCAAATAGAAAAACAAGGTTTCAATAAGATTCAATAATCGACTTAGTCGGTTTGTGTTTTAATCGAAATACGAGTTTTAGTATAAAAGTTCAAGCCCAAATTTGCAACTATTGCCTGCGCCTTTAATTATTCGTTACGTACCTTCAATTATTTATTTTGTCTTTTTACTGGGCGCCAATATGGTAAGTAAACAGCACTACAATCAGTTTCTAATAAAACTCTAGAACATTAATAGATTTCATATTTCCTTGAAAAATATCATAATTTTCTTTCTGTTGTCGTTTATAAATCGGAAGTAGACTTTCGAGAAGCTAGAAACCAGATACATCTCTCCTGATCTAGTACACGAGTATATACAGTTATATAGTATTTAAAATATGCTACTAAGAGGAAACCATAACTAATTATTATGGTTATTATATTTAATAAATACGTGATTGATATTTGTTACGTATTTCCATTTCGATGAAATTTTATAGCATTTAACATTTCAACGAATAATTTATAATGGTGTAACATAAAACGATCAACATATTCTAAATGTGATGATCACGTGAGATCTTGTCATTGCCGTATATGAGATCAGTTAATCAGCTGCAACAATAATAACAGAAAATCATTATTCAATTTTCATTGATATCTGCGAATGTTTTCTATCTGTATCTTTAATACTTTTCTTCTGAAACAATTACCATTCAAAAATTGGCTAACCAATTAACTAGTTAACCATAGGCTAGGGCAGGGCCTTCCAACCTTTTCATGCTTGTGACACACGTTTTAGACTTCCATCATTTCGCGACACAGCAAATCAGTTTTACTAGAAAACCAGACGTCATACAACTTACGCCATATGGTAAACCGTTATACAAGAGACAATGAAACATATTTAAATATAAATATCGAAATAAATGGCAGAAAAGGATAGTTCATGGCTGAAAACAAGATTTAATGTGGATGGTATCGTTTATAAATAGGGTAAACAAGCGTTCTTGCAGCTAAAACACGACGGACTATATATGTGTATTGTATTTCAGTCTAACAATCGTTAAAATGTTTATAAAATTAAGGGACTCTGTGGCTTTTCATTATGTTCACGCGACACACCTATGCAGCGCTGCCGACACACCGGTTGGAAAGCTCTGGGCTAGGGAATATATATGACACATATTATATATATATATATGTGTGTGTGTGTGTAATTCATTAGAGATCTTAAAAGAAGATATAGATTTTGATATAGACTGATATATAGACATCGAAAGAAACAAATGTATTTTTAAAAATATAAGAAGAAACAAACTTTTGTAAAAACAAACCAGATAATTGACTCGGGCCCTGTCAAAATATGTCACGTGACATGAATGGGTATTTGATTGCAACTATTGGCGCACGGTATAAAATCATGTTGTGCCATATATCTAGACAGTTCCCATACAATTCATTACGTTTTTTGTATTCGATTAATAGTCGCTAGTTTTGATTTGATTTTGACCAATCAAATATCACCATAGGCTCATTGGCGTGAGCTTTAATTTATCAGTGTTCGGCTTTATTTTTTGAAAAACAGATGTGGATAAGAAAGGATTTTTTTATCATTTTTACGTGAACAGTTATAGATTGCAGGTGTTTATAATTTATTTTGTCAAGTGTTTGGCTGAATGTAAGTTTCTTTATTTTTAATATTTGTCTGATTATTACAAAGAAAAACGAGCAACAGGAAGGAATTAGAAAATTCTGATTGATTTAATTTTTTAAAAAATTAATTATAAATTAAAGTTTTTTAATATTTAAAGTAATATAAATATATAGAGGGACTTTTAATTGATCCCAATCAGAGCTAATCCGTCACTGTCTAAAGAAAATACGTCCACTAGAAAAAATATTAACACTAAAATTTCCAGATCATTCACATTAGATTGTTATACTTAGAGAAAATGAACAAAAGTGACCAATATATAATCATCAGCCATATCTCCTAAATTGCTAAAAACACCAGTTCAAACGACTAAATTAGTCACCAGTCATTTTGATCGTCTGATATATAATTTTCTCACTAGTTCTAATGTAAAATTTTCAATAAAATATTGAAATAAAATCTGAATCTAATTGACAAACCAGCTAACCAAGCGATGACTTTGTGAAGTATTTAAAAACATTTTTCTCATTGTTCTTGTTTCAATTTCGTGTTCTATTTTGTGATAGAATTTTTCAATAATTGGGACATGAAATGATGTCTAATTGATGTCAAAGACAACATTCGAAGTCTGTAACAATCGGTAATAAATTTAAAAATTATTCCTTTTTAAATTAAAAATCAAACAATTTCTTTTAATTTACAAAATATTATATTTTAAATCTTAAGCAAATAAATGATAAAAATTAGTTTTATGACAACTTTTCACATAATTTATGTTTTTCAACAAATTTATTTGTTTAACATTTAATTTATGCTAATACCAAGAAACCATCCATTAATAATAATAATAAAATTAATAATAATTACCATAATAATTATAATGATAACAACAATAACAATAATATTATTAATAATAACAATAATAATAATAATAATAATAATAATAATAATAATATTTAAACATGGCAATGATTTAATTATAAGATAACGCCAATCAAACATTCTTTTCACGATATATTTTGACAGTTTTCCTGTCATTATCAGGTGGTATACAATAACTATATAAATTAAGGATTTTAAACAAATTATATATTAATTTAAAAAATTTTTTAATAATTAATTAATTTCACAAACAGCAATCAATTTTTACAATATACAAAAAATTATTTAAAAACATTTAAAACACAAGTATTCACTGTATTCTGCACATTAATTTTCGGATTCAATGACTATCAATAACGCCTCACAAATTATATGTTCCCAATAATTATCGAATTTTTTAATGAAATTTTAAAATCAGACATACCCATTTTAATCTTACAGTCCTTATTGTGCTCACCAATATGGGTCAAAGCCTTCGGTCTACAATGTTCTCGATCTCGAATACAGAGGTGACGGGAAGTCTCTCCAATGTATTTGGCATTACAACCATTACATGTAAACTGATAAACGAGATAGGAACATAATTCGACCGGAGTTCATGACTTATTAATAAACATATTGCGTACTTTCCATGAAGTTGACACTATCCTATAGTTTAAATTCCCTAACTGCTTTCTTATCTTCACTTTATAATTCTTAAAACCTTCTGAGTACGGCAATACTAACACAAATTTAGGCTCATCATCCTTGCTCACGCTATATAATTTATTTAACTCATCAGACTCACACCTCAACAAAATCACACCCAGATTTTCTCAAACATGGATCCTTAGGATTTTTAATAAATTTGTCAACAGTCTCTTTTACCATAATTAATAAAATAATAATAATAATAATAATAATTTATTAAATTAAATGAGAAAATTATTAATTATTAAATAATCCTTCTCAATCTTTCGTAATTTTTCTCAGTTAATTTAATATTCATTCTGCATCAAAAGGTTTGTCTGTTCATTTACTTGGTTAACATTTGATTTATGCTGCAACCAAGAAACCGTCGTTTATGGTATTTTATATATTTATTTTAATTTTTTAAAAATTTAAATAATATGTTATTTAATGAATTAACTAATGAAACGTTTTCTGGAGTGTTTTATAGAAATTTTTTTTATTAATTTAAGTGAATCATTTCTCAATCAAATAGTTGTTGATTGGCACAAATATATTAATTTTACAATAAATTTTACTTATAACTCTATTTCCTTATTTCCAAATCTCTAAATATAAATTGAAAAGTGTATACAGAACGGAAATGGTGATGTAACGGGAAAGTTACTTCTAACATTTGTAATTTGCATGCTCGATGTCAAAGGAAACACGTGAATATTCTATTCAATTCGTTACATTTATCATGAACTAATTGTTCTTGATTTATGAATATTATTGAAGTTTAAATCCTTTAAAATTTCATTAATTTTCATTTCAACTATAAATCACTTTTTTCATATTTAACATTCATTTTTGGCGTTGGGTTTTGTGTTAAATATGAAAAGGAATTGAGCTATCGTCAAAATTAAGATAGTTTAAATATCTCATTAAAAATCCATTGCGAGCCTAAAGCCATTTCTTCTTCGGATTTCTCAGTTTGGACAATACGAAAAAGTCGTACTTTTATTTCATAATACTTATTTCCAATCATTTTGTTTCAAATTCCAATTGTAATATAATTCAAATGAATAAATAGATGGGTCCTATCAAGGATAGATCAGCAATATCAAGTGTTTATTAAATGAAATATTTCTATTGAACTAAATATCTCAAACTTGAAAATGTAGTTAATCGTTTCAACCGTGTTTTTTTTAAAACTGTATTGCTATTTTCTAAGATTAAAATACTTAATAGTCAGTACAGTAAATTAATACTATTTGCGGAGGTCAAAATTTCAAATAGTTAGTAAGTTTATTTACGCTATTCATGTAGGCATTCTATTTTTGTAGCTATACCGATATGGTTTCGGCTTTCCAACGACTTTGTGTAAATTATTTTTGATTTTGCTTTACTTAGTACTTCTAGATCAGAATTTTCTACTAAAACATTTATAACACCTAAAATGTCTAAGCGCTGAATATTTTCGAATTTTTACAAACTTGGTCTCATTTGCGTGACCATCTAAAACAAAATATGGTCTCAAACAATTTTGTAGTTCAATACCTTTCTTCACAGTTGATCAACTCGGTTATGGGCAAGCGTTATAGTATTATCACTTACATAGGTTTTTACTTCAAAATTAGATTTCCTGAAATAAAATGTCAAATGTAACAAAACGAGTTTAAAAATCTCTTGAAAAAATAAACTTCCAAAACCCTGTTATTCAAAAATTCAATTTGGATTTTATCAGAACTATATACTTTTTCATTTTCTCCTTTTCTCTGTTTTCTTTTTTGTTCTTTTTAAAAAATTAAATTGTCTTCCAATAAGATTAATTTAAAATATTTATGATTTGATTCAATCGGCGTAAATAAATTAAATTGGAAAAGACAGTACAGAAAATTCGAGTTAAATATGCAAATAAAAATATTAATCAATACTATAAATTCTCTAATCTAAAAAGGACGATAAACAAAATTGTCGATAAAAACTGATTAAATGTTAAAAAAATTGAAAGATTTTAATAATAATAAATTTCTGAATTTTTCATACTTTCTACAATATAATAAGATCACACTGATAAAATATTTATAATAATTTATAAGTCATACAAAGTCTCCTTACTAAGAGTCTAAAAATTCTTTACAAATTTAATTTTGAATTCCATTTTCCTGGCTTGTTTGTGTTATTACCTGCTAAATATTGACAAATAATTATGTGAATAAATCTATCATAATTGATTTATTGTCAAATTTGTATAACGAAATAATATTATCACAATTAAATGCACTTGCCCTGGAAAGATGTGGAAAAAATAATCTTTCTTAATATTTTTATTAAAATATTTCTAATACTATTTTTATACAATTTTATATTATGAGATTCTGGGATTTTCTTCATCGAAATTTAACAGTTAAAATTTGCATGAATTTATAAATTTAATTTTTAAATTTTTATTGTCAACACATTTCAATGCTAAGAGTTCAATATGTTGTGAATATCTGAGTGGCTGATTAATGTTCATTATCGATTGTTCCAAAGTACCGATTGTAGAGATATGGATATATTTTATCGAAATAATTATCAGTATTTCAGTAATTTTATTATTATTATTATTATTATTATTATTATTATTATTATTATTATTATTATTATTATTATTATTATTATTATATTAAAAGAACATTTTTCAAATCTCACCACTGATTTCTTTTCAATTGACATTATATTTATTAAAATGCTTGATTATGAATCAGTAAATATATCGATGTTTTTTGATATTCACAAATTTTCGGCACTGCCTTTTTCTATTACCTTTATTAATATTGTTAAATAATTAAATGATTATTTAAGCCTTTTAGTGCGAAGTATATCTTAAATAAAATGAAAGAATTTTCAACTATAAAAATAGTGTTTTTCAATAGAAACCTTTCTTTTAAATTATTTTAATAATGTGACTATTATTATTGTTATTTTATTATTATTATTATTAATTATTATTATTATTATTATTGTTATTTTATTATTATTATTATTATTATTATTATTATTATTATTATTATTATTATTTTATTATTATTATTATTATTATTTTATTATTATTATTATTGTTATTTTATTATTATTATTATTATTATTATTATTATTATTTATTATTATTATTATTATTATTATTATTTTTTTATTTTATTATTATTATTTTTATTTTATTATTATTATTATTATTATTATTTTATTATTATTATTATTATTATTATTATTATTATTATTATTATTATTATTTATTATTATTATTATTATTATTATTATTATTATTATTATTATATAATATAATTTCAAAAATCAGGTGCCGATTGTCCTTGTTGGAAATAAGGTGGATCTAGCTAGCACACATCGAGAAGTCAAAAGATCGTCTGCAGAAAAGCTTGCCCTCGATTGGAATTGTCCGTTTTTCGAAACCTCTGCAAAGAAAAATGTGGCTGTCAATGATTCTTTTCAGCGTTTAATCGACAATGTTAGTTGTAGTAATTGATCAAGTTGAGATCAATTTATTAGTATTCTATTAAGTGCATAAATGACTCATTGATTTATTTGTAATTTTCTATCAAACACGTTTGCCTGTGTAAAAATTGATAATTTTATGATTGTCTGAACTCATAAAATCGAATATTTTCATATTCAAATCAGATTTGTAATAATAATAATAATAATAATTATTATTATTATTATTATTAATAATAATAAATAATAAATAGTAATTAATAATAATAAAATAATAATTATAATAATTAATAATAATAATAATAATAATAATAATAATAATAATAAAATAATAATTATAATAATTAATAATAATAATAATAATAATAATAATAATAATAATAATAATAATAATAAATAGTAATAATAATTTAATAATAATAAATAATAACAATAAATAATAATTAATAATAATAAAAATAATAATTATAATAATTAATAATAATAATAATAAAATAATAATAATAATAATAATAATAATTGTTAATAATAATAATAAATAATAATTAATAATAATAAAAATAATAATAATAATAATTATTAATAATAATAAATATAATAAAATATAAATATAAAAATAATAATAATAATAATAATAATAATAATAAATAATAAAATAAAAATAATAATAATAAATAATAAATAATAATAATAATTAATAATAATAAATAATAATAATTAATAATAATAATAAGTAATAACAATAGTAATAAAAATAATAATAATAATATTTGTTATTATTTAAGATCGCAAAAACTGCTCGCAGTCAAAACTCGAACACCAATAATCAATGTTGTCTAATTATGTAAATGTGCAAAATCTATAATTTTTTATTATTCTTATCTTCTTTCATATTCAACTCTTCTAAATCGGTATTTAAATTTGATCAATCTCATGTTGCAACTGTATTTTTATAATTTGTAAAAATTTAAATTTAATATATTTTCTTTTTTATTGATTTATATGATGACAAGGAATTATTTACAGAAAAAATTGTTCGCGAATAGTTTAATGATCAGTACTTTGTAATAAGATGTTTTGTAAATAAAAATAATTTTAATCAGTATATATTTTCAAGTTATAAGTAAATAATAACTCTTGTTAAAAAGATAAATCTTGTAAACTATTTATTCTTTAATCAGATACTTTGGCGTCTTTGATCTTCCATTTATCCGTCCCTCTCCGTATTTATATTTGTTTGACTATATGTGATGGGTTAAACGAATTTTTAAACCAATATCATATTTGCATTTGTATTTTTCACTTTCAATTTATGTTATTTGGAATAAGACATGAAAAAAAATCTGGATTCCAATTCATCATAATCAATGCATATCTGATTTGTATTATTTGCCTTCTGTAACATTTATTGCTTCTTCTGTTAGAGCATAATACTCTACAGATTTCTTGAATATTTAAATGTAATTGTCTTTTTTTATTTTGCCCAGTGGTTCTCAAATAATATAAAAGCGCAGAACACCATTCACATGATTTTTTTTACGCGGAACACTGACAAAAAAATACTTGCCCGAAATGAGTGACCAATCACAAATTACTATAAATCTGTCGTAAACGTAAACAATGCCTTCTTATAAGCAAAGAAAATACCACGCGCAACAATAACAAGCTATAAAATCACTTTTATATTTGTATGTTTATATATCTGTGTGTAACGGGTTTCTTATTGAATCATCTTATAAAAAAATTGAGGTTTTTGATGATATGTATCTTAAATGCAAATTTAAAGATAAAATGTCATTTTATTCGAGGAACACTGGAATTATAATCGCGGAACACTGATGTTCCGCGGAACACGGTTTGAGAACTACTGATTTAGCCCTTTAATGTGTATCTCTCTAACATTTAAATTGAACTTTTCGTGAATATTTGAAATTCTAGACATTACTTACATAGTGTCTCGAACATTTACCCACTGAATCAATGTATTGCTTTACAAAACGTCGTAATGGTAATCTTTCTCTAAAGTTATTTTATTTTTTGATTATTTAATTGCGATTCTAGACATTCTTCTGTTATTGCTTTTTCAATGAAATCTCTTTTAGTTTTAATATATTGATAACCACAAATCCTTCATATAATATTGCAAGCATGAAAATGATGATCCATATCGGTTGTATGATTAAAATTAAAATTAAAATATGATTCCACGCATTACTATATCAATTTTTAAGTTGCATTATTATGAATTCTATTTGGTTTTGTCGGAGTTTTTAAAACTCCTTTTGTAGAAACAAATATGCAAAACAATTTTTCATTATTATCATAATTTTCTAGTATACTTACTTAATTTTTATATTTAACGCCACATTGTAAGTATATGGTACAACAAAACTTTTATCTTTAATATCATGAATTGCATTGTGTTCAACAAATCATTTATCCAATTTTCCTAAACTATTTTTAATAGATCACATTGTGGTTTTTAAAAAGTCTTATGTAATTTGAAATCTGTGATCTATTTATGGTATTTAAGCCTTTTGTGAAGTTTTCTAAAATAATCGTCGGTTTTAACTTGAGAATAAAAAGTCATAATTTCTCACTCACATAAAAAGACTGGGCCCAAAATTCGTGAATATAAAAAAATAACATCGATATCTTTACTGATTCATAGCCAAAAATGATCTAATCAATACAATGTCGATTGCAAAGAAATCAGAGGTGAAAATTGAAATTAGTTTTTTTTTCTGCTTTAAAATAATTTGATAATGTACTTAGAATTGAATTGATGACTGTACATTTTTATGTTTATGGTCATCTGTTTTTTTCAAAACGAATGACTTCTTTACTGTTGGAATTAAGTACTAAATATTTACCTGATGGGCATTGTTGAACCATTAATTAAGCTATTTCCGCCTAAAACAAACTCTGTCCATACCATAATTATTATTTTTTATAATGAAAATTCCATGTCTTTTCACTGTTTATGCAATTCATTGCATATTCTCAATTTAGATTAGTGCTCTCCATTAATTATTTACATAATCTTTTTGTTCTTCAAATGTTATCAATAACCATTTGATCATCCCATTTCAACATAATCTTCTAAATTAGATATGTACTACAAAACGATTTTCAAATTTTTCTATTTTTAATAAAAATGTTTTTTTCGGAGGCATCTTAGTAAATTTTAATATTGAATTAAATACTGGCTATCAAATTTTAGTAATTTCAACTTTAAAAAAAATTTTAAATTTTTTTAAAATTTAAATTAAGTTTCTTTTGACAATTTTCAATTTATTGATAAAATCATTGTTTAGAAACATTTCAATTCATGAGATAATCTTTTGTCATGATATTTCGAAATTGAAACTATAATATTTGTTTAAATAACATATAATTGTTATAAATTTAAATTATTCGAATTCACAACTTTTTTTGTCAAAGACGAATGGTGTGTTATTTATTCAATATCTAGAAATTTTATATATATACATATATATACATAGGTTGAAGCTGGTATGAAAAATCATGAATATGTTCAAGTGGAAATGGTTACGAAATATGCTAAAATTCAGTTTTGAGAGGAAAGTGTTGTCAATCTATTATACAGTGGGCTAATACCATATAAAATAAATGTTGTTGATTGATAAATCTCGGATACTTCATAAAATTATCAAATCTGGTATTGTTAATGTAATTTTAAAATATTTGCAATTTCATCTTTATATTTGTATATCTAGACCAAATTGTGACAAAAAATTGGAATCGTGAGTAATCATCGTTTCAGACGAAGATCCTTCAAATAAACGAGAATATAATAGTGGAAACACTTGGTTGTACATTATTAGAATTATATATAGTGTATCAAGAAATGACGGTGAATTTAATTTTAGCTTATTTTTCGTATCTATTATTTTATAAAAATTTTCACATGAATATATTTGAAAATATCTTTCTATGAATTAACATTACAAAATATCCATTATTTTCATGAAACTCTTTTTTTATTTCGCTGTTCCTATTAATTGATACCGAAATCAATATTGGAAGTTTCTTAGCAGGAACTGCAAATAATTCTTAATCACCGTGTTAAAATTTGAACGAGTCATTTAGAATTCGTGCCAAAAAATATTTAATACATTAAGGACTAAAATGACGGTGTCATCAGCTGTAAAAGACCTGTTTGAGGTAGGACTGAGTGTATTTTCTTGGTCGTAGATCCGTCATGCCCGTTCCTTATCAGAAGGTCATCCTGTTATCGGCTAATTGAGGCGATGTGCCATACTTTCGGTGTTAAATTCGTTCAAATACAATTTTTGTATGAAGCTTTGTCAGGTTGGAACCACGAGGTTTCCATTTGGTTAATCTTTTTTTATAAACGGCTTATGAGCTCTATCAACTGCTCTGACTTGCTACTCGATCCTAACTATGGTTATTAGAATTCTTAGTCATGCTAAAGAAAAACTTGTTAATGATGATATGGGAATGGTAATTGTTAAAACAAACTTTTGTATTGTTTAATTTTATCTAATGGAACTATAATTTAACCTGTTTGTTGCTAACATTTCATTTTAGGGAAAGGGGTAATTACTATAATTCTATTTTATATTGGCTAAAAAACTCACGCTTATTTACTTCGGATTACAAAAAAATTAATTTTTAAATTTTCTTAAACCCATCCCTTCAGATTATCTATCGGCCAATCAATACCTTGGAATAAACTTATCATATACCATATCCACCTGCAGTTAGAAACTCCTGCAATGGTACGTGGTTTGTTTTTTTCCCGGTAAGCATCATATGAGCATATGAGAGGATAATCATGGCCAAGCATAAGCACGATCAGCTTAATTTTAAATTTCCTGCGATTAAAGATTTCTTGAATAGTAAGTGGTTTTTTTGGAATTGGACTAGAGTAGTGGGGTCTTGGTAGGTTTATTTAGATAGAAGATTTTGGGTTCCATATTTTGATGGTTGGTTTTGGTTGAGCATACAGAGGTTTGTTTGTGGAATTTCCTATCGTATATATCATTGATTTTTGGGAGTCGGCCGAAGGCCGACGAGCTGCGTATAATTTTTTCGTCCTTTGAAGGAGGACGAAAAAATTTTTTAGCGTTGTCATCGGATCTGAATTTTGAAGGATATTCAAACAATTTACTCCGAATTTGTTTTTTCTTTAATTTTTTACGTTTTTTTTTCTGGATTTTTTAGAATTTTTTATTCTTATAAAATTCTTTATTTCTGAAATCATTAAAGAACCAACTATTAACATGCTTTTTTCCAAAAAATGGTAAATTTTCCACGTTTTTATTTTTAAAATTTTCATTACTTATGTTGGCGTATGTGGGAGAAGAAAAATATACATACATGATTATCATACATACCAAGCATCATTGTTCCGCTCAGGCACTTCCCTTACATACTCCAAATGATCATACACATATTCCCACGTATGAGCCCGTGGTGATGTTCCACGTTGGTGCTGCTCACACGGGTTGGAAAAGGTTAGCAGGTGAGCCTCTGCCTTAAGACTACTCCTAACCCCTTCTCGGTTCGGGTTCTACGGTGCCTTAGAAGGTCTTACCCATTCTGCACACATAACTCAGTCCGACCCTGGTCCGAAGGGACGACTTTCGATCTCATGCTATACTTTCACTATCGCTTGCTCATTCAAATCAACCACGGAAAATCACGCATACCAATAACATAATCAAAGAAATCGAACAGTTGTATTAAACGAAACACAAAGATACATTCACCATTATTTAAATAAAGACAAAACATTAAAGATCATGCACAAGATAATGTCACATCCTTCGAGTTCATTCACAATGGGAAAGTTCGCTACGAGAATGCTTCTCTTTCTGCGAGCATCTCGTCAATATCGACAGTTAAGTAATGATCGGAAACGTATTTAATCCCTTCTGCCGGAATTATTTTGAAGATCTCCTTGGCGGGAATTGAATGCGTGGAAGATATCTCGTTAATTTTGGATTGCGCCACTGACTAGGATGCTTCGAGGGCGGCCATTGCGTCCCTACGTTTTTGATTTTTAGCTGACCGGGTTGGCCTTTTTCGCTTACGAGAGGGTTGATTGTTCCTTGTCGAAGGGTTTTCCACGGAGGTTACGAGGATCGGGGCCAGGATCGGATCAGAAGGTCCGCCTGCCATTGACCGATAACCTGACAGAATTGGGGCCGGAATGGGCGGCAGGTGTGGACCATGCCCTTGAAAGCTTGACGTGGAAGATTCAGATGGCCCATGATGAAGGCGAAAAACGTTCGCCCCATCCTGAACGGGGAATTCTCGTACCCGTTTGGCTAACTCGGCCTCCGTATAAACCTTATGGAGGGCTTCCGACTGGGCTTTTATTGTCAGTCTCTGACAGCGGCTCTCCTCCAGGAGGCTGTCGCGACAATGTTCTAATCGCAAGATTTTTCCCCACTCTTCTTTCATTTGTGGTGGGGAGAACCACGTTCCTTCGTAGAGGTCAGATCCTCTTTTTTAGCTTCCCGATATATAAGTGGAGCTGTGCGATATCCGCATTTTTATCAGCACAGGAAAAGCAAGGACGAAGAGTACTTCCGGACTTGGTTGGTGTGGTCATCTAAAAATTAAGGCATTTATACTCGCACTTTAGACATTATGGTATTGTCATNTTCTTTTTATTCTAGAATTTTCTATTTTTGATATTTTTAATGTCAATTTTAGTGCCATAATTTTTGTTTTTATTTTTAAATTTTTATTTTCTAATTATTTTTTGCTAAATTTACCTCCATGATGTATTTGGAACGGTTCCAGAACATTCCATATTAATTTAATTTTTATTTTAATTTTTATTTTTTATTCCAATATAAAGTTCGAAATTAATTTCAAAAAAAAATCCAATTACTGTACCCGGGGTACTGTATTTGGACAAATGTTGCTATTAGTGTATCCGGGGTTCTATATTCAGAACTTTACGGTATTTGTTCGGAGTAAAATTGCTTTTTCGTTCTAAATTTTAAATAATTTATAAAAGTTAAGTTAACTTAAATTATTTATAAAAATTTTTAAATTACTATTTATATTTTCTATCTATTTATAGTAATTCTCTTCTTATTATTTCTATTTTAAACGACCGATATTCTAGCGTCCGATGTAAGCAAGTCAGAGGAAGAGTTCAACCTGTAAGTTCTTTGAGTGTATGGAATTTGTTGAGGGGGTTTAGTTAACGTGGGGACAGCTTTTGTCGAGGAGCATATCTGTTCTTGAAGCGAGGGGTTGGAGGCGGATGAGATGGATGCGGGTGTGTTACGAATAGGTGGTCTGGTGATCAGTTTATCAGCGATTTTTGCCAGTTGGAAAGGATCGTCTGAATCGACGACGAGTTTGGAGGTTTGGACGTGATGTGGGAGCTCTGTTAAAAAATTAGTGGCATAAGGATAGCAGTGTTCTTTGATAGACCGGTATGAGCGTTTTTTAGTTCTCGCACGAGTTGGTATAAAAAGATGATGGTGCTTGGCCAGCGTATGGAGTGGGTTTTGATAGTTTCTCGATTATCTATCGCTGTTTTGATGGACTCGTAAGGGTTTTCGGAGTCTAATGCGTCAACCTAATTCTGACAATAATTCGTCAGGTATCGCGTCTAACAAGAGGTCTTGTCTAGATTTGGGGTTGGAATTTGTGCGCGACTCAAAAATGCGGAACCAAGATGATTGGGTGCCGTCTGAGTCAAAATAATAATTGGGTTCGACCGATGGGCGTGGTTGAGTGATGTTCAATGTTTGTTTTGGCGCCACCTCTTGCCCTGAAAATTAATAACTATTGATTGTTACTGGATTGAAAAAGGGTCCACTCGTTTTCGTCTTTTAAAAAATGTTTCGATAGGTCTTTCATAAAATTTTGGGCTACGCGGATTTGGAACAAGATGTTTGACGGACAGTAATGTTGCGCGTTTTCTTGTTTATTAAAGTTGGATTTTTGGGTTTGGGAGATTGGTTGAAAAAAATATTTTTAATATATTATATATGAATTTAATTAATGAATATGTCTTATTTTTACTGTTTTTAAGGAAAGAAGAACATTTACCTATGTCACTTCTGACACCAATTGTAGAGACACACAATTAAGACTTTAACAATTAACATTGCAGTAAATAATAGTCATATCTTCTTCAATAGTCAATATACCGACGAAAGCACGAACACTTGATCTGGATATTGTTGAAGATCTTGACCATCATCAGAGAGATCATTGCTAATAAGACGAAGGTTTCTGTTTCTTGAATTTCTGGCATATTTGATTTATTGATTTTGACTCGATTTGATGATTGCGAAGTTAAAAATAATTGGGTTACGCGGACTTGGAACAAGATGTTGTGACGGACAGTAATGTTGCGCGTTTTCTTGTTAATTAAAGTTGGATTTTTGGGTTTGGGAGATTGGTTGAAAAAAAATATTTTTAATATATTATATAAATTTAATTAATGAAAATGTCTTATTAAAAGTCTTATTTTTACTGTTTTTAAGGAAAGAAGAACATTTACCTTTGTCACTTCTGACACCAATTGTAGAGACACACGATTAAGACTTTAACAATTAACAATGCAGTAACTAATAGTCATATCTTCTCCAATAGTCAATATACCGACGAAAGCACGAACACTTGATCTGGATATTGTTGAAGATTTTGACCATCATCAGAGAGATCATTGCTAATAAGACGAAGGTTTCTGTTTCTTGAATTTCTGGCATATTTGATTTATTGATTTTGACTCGATTTGATGATTGCGAAGTTAAAAATAATTGGGTTACGCGGACTTGGAACAAGATGTTGTGACGGACAGTAATGTTGCGCGTTTTCTTGTTAATTAAAGTTGGATTTTTGGGTTTGGGAGATTGGTTGAAAAAAATATTTTTAATATATTATATATAAATTTAATAAATGAAAATGTCTTATTAAAAGTCTTAAGGACGATTATACATGTAATTTTTACTGTTTTTAAGGAAAGAAGAACATTTACCTTTGTCACTTCTGACACTAATTGTAGACTAATTAAAGACCGGCTTATTTAAACAATCGTTTTTAATTTTATTTTAATATATTTTTAGTTCAATTATTAAATTGATAAAAGTGCTTGGTGATTGTTGTCTTTAAACCGCCTATGTGTCTTTAAACGACCATGTTGGTGCTGCACATAATGGCTGAGAATCCATGAACAGGTGAGCTTCCTTGTTAAAACTACTCTTCATGGTCTTCTCATATCGGGTTGTGGAATAGCAATAGAAGGTGTTTGCAAACGAAATTCAATCAGAACCACGTCCCTTCGAGATGGTCGGTCTGCAGCGTTTTGATGATCGAGTTTTTTGGTGCATCAGAAATATGGCAGGACGTCGTGGTTGATGGATTCTTTGACATTCCTGGAATAGACAAGTAATGACGGTAATCTATGGGTATGTGACAGCGCTTCTGAATATCTGATCTTTTTTAATAACACTCAAAAAATTTTAATGGCGGAAATAACATTCGATAGCACTATGGCAGATAATGCCCCTGACCTTCACTTCCCCCGTGAAACACCCTGAATATTTGTCTGGCAATGGAATTAGAAATGATAATGCTATTGGCAATAATATGAGTACTATACATATAATTACTTGGATATACATATATTACATATAATTACTTGGATAAGTAATGCCCTTGACCTCTACATCCCAGATAATAATCCTGAATATTCGACTTCTTTCCATATAGAAAAGTTCTTCATAAATCCCACTATGCGGCTGATAGAGATAATAGAGATATTTATGATAGTAATTCCTCTGCACAAGCTAAGATCTCCTATAAAGATAAATTAATTGGAAATGATTATAATAATTATAAAAATGTTTATAAAGACCATATGAATGGCGACTATATTAGCCGTCAATCCCAAATAAAACAAAAGAAACTACTATCAATAAATATCATGACCATATTAAAAACCATAAAAATTAAATTAATTAAAACCTAAATCAGTAAAATGGGAGATCGAGAGTGCTGTATCTTTAGAGTTGATATGCTAGGTTGTTGATATGTGAGGGAAGTCGAATCAGCAGACTTAGCTAAAACCGATGTGTCGTATATTTACAAATAAATGTTTGTTATTAAAAATATAGTGGTTATACTTGTCAACGGGGTGTCAAGCGGTACAAAACACGTATTCGTTGTAATTGATCTAGAATTAATTGAAATGATTTAATTGTATTTTTTCTATTTAATACTCTCAGTGCCACAGAAAACACAGGTCTTTTAAACATGTTATTATCAGACATATTGACCGGACAAGTTTATTTTTTAAAAAGTCTGTCAGACAAATCGATCTGAAGGGAACTTACCTATTACAAAAATCACAGTAGACTAAAATATTTCCGTATTTCCTCTTTTTTTGATTGCCTTCGTTGACTCAGACTAAATTAAGATTATTATGAAGCACTTACTACTTGTAACTGATCTAAAATAGAAAAAATAATTAAGATTATTTTAACTTAAAAAGAACATTACAATCATAGCTAAATATATAATGCATAGTTAGACATGTCTACAAAATTTGAATTTTCTTTTACATTAAGAACAATAAATTTTACATAATACTTTTGAAATTATTTTTTAACCATATTATTAATAATTATCATATATATTTTATTTTCTATTATTATAATAATCATTAAAATATGATTAAATATTTAAGTAATATAAATATTAAAACAAAATTAAATACATTTTTAATTTAGATAAAAATTTAACGATAGTTAAATAAAAGCCCAAAATTAATTATTTAATTATATAAATAAACTAAAAATTAATTATATAAATTTTAAAATGCCATTACATTGAATTTTTACGCGGCATATATGTTGCGGAGCACCTTTTTAGAGTGATATTTGCATATTTCTTCAAGCTCTACCAAATTTATTCCGGCATGGACCCTTAATTTTATTTTTATGTTGACTTAAATAACTTACAATTTGACTTTGATTTGGAACTTCTTCGTGAACTTTATGAAATTCATAGATGATTGGTTTTAACTGTACCATGTAGTTATTAACTATAGAGTAAATTCTTTAAAATATTCGGTTATAGTTTACCCATTTCTCCAATAAGAATCTAATATATAATGATCTAATATAATTATAGGCTAACGGAGTAATAGAATCCCATAACAACAACTCAAAATCTTATCACTGTATATTCCGACATAATAAATTGATCAAAAATTTTTTTTTATTCAAAACAAACCCAAAAGCGAGTACTTTATTTTTACCATATTTTATCGCCATCATGATAATTACCAAGTGTCTTTTTGTGTTTGCTTGACTTCTGACACCAGTTATGTTAAGTTTCAATGTGTTCTCAAAGCTTAATGTTTATTTACTGTATATTAGGTTATATGCTAAAATTATGTTGTTATTATCTATTTCTGTTGTGTTATTAGGAGAGCTTGTAGATCACAGCCGAGCACCTTTAAATGTCGGGACAGCTGGGGTGTTTGTATGTAACCTGACTATTCTACATGTCTTGCTAAATTTTTATAAGTTGACTATTGTATTTTCTAAAAGTAAAATATTGGATGACAAGATTCTTTAAACGTTTTGCAATATATTTATTTTGGATTTATTGTAAAGTAAAGTATACAGTATACAGTTTTTGTTTTGTTTTGAACATAATATTTAGCTTTTTTTCTTAATTTATTTTGCTTATTGTCTTTTCATTTTTTTTATTTCCGGTTGTTGTGTTACGACTATTATGCAGTAATAAAGCTGATAGATAAATATTTATAATTTTTTTAAAAAAAATTATTTATAAATGTTAAATTAAACAGGAAGTTATTTTTAAATGGCGCCAAAATGTCACGTACCGAGAAAAATGATTACCGGCATCTTATGTAGTCCATCTATGTCCTATCATCGGGGAAAATTAAACTATAAAAAGTGCCCCCACACACCACCTCTTGAAAATCAGCAATCGCCGTCGTTTCATATGGAGATTCCTCGTTAATGAAAATTTGGATTTTCCTCGACACATTCGTGTAGGAACTAAAAGTATAAAGCCCTTCATCCTGGGACTACATACTCATGTCCGATCATCACTCATAACCACAACCCGTGTGTCGATTCCATCAATGGTGGTATTCGATAATTTTATATATTGATAAGACTATATATAGGGAACCTATTTGATAACTGTAACTGAAAACCTCAGGAGGAATATAAATTTTTTTTATGAAAATATTTATATTAAATTTATTTTTAAAAATTAACCGACCATGTTATCAATCAATCTCGAAATATCAGTTGTTATTTTGCATTTTACCATGTTATAGATTTTAAACATGCATTTTAAACAAAAACATTTTAAAAACATTACATAAATAACATGGATTTAATAAAAAATAAATAAATAAAATCTTTTGAAATTAATTAATTAAAAAAGGACATTTGTTTTATGAAAATATATAAAGGAATTCGATCATCAATCAACCTCTTCTGATTGGTCTGAATTTATATTTATATTTGGAAAACCGTTTCTGCAATACTATTCCATTCGATAATCCTCACAAACTTTAGCGTTAATATAAGTTAACCAAATAGGAGATCTTAAATGCATCTGTAGAAAATCTTGGACATAGTTTCAGTATTAGAGTAGAGTAATGATATAGGCAATAATATTTTTCCTTTTGTTGGGCTAAATTTCGGAGTGGAGAAAACTGGAGCAAATAGAAAACGTAAACCTCGAAAAATAAATGAAATAAGATAAAAAATAAATTACCATCAAATCCCAGTAGTAAATAGGAGGAAACAATAAAATACCAATAAAAGAATAAGAATAAGTAACCAAACTAAATAAAACCCACTAAACCCCTTAAGACTTGGAAATAAAACAAAAAGGAAAACGATTTAAGACACACAGCGGATAAAATAGAAATAGAATAAGCAAAAAAGTGAGACAAATAAACGAGAAATTAAAGAAATAAATAAAAAAATAAAACCATCTTTAAGTCTAATTAAAACAAAAAATTATATTACAACAAAATAGCAATAAGTCCGCAGAAAAAATAGGAGAAAAATAATAAAAATAAGAAAATAAATAAAATAATAATAAGGAATAAGTTAAGTTATTAAAACCTAATATATTATAATAAAAACATAAAAATAACAATAAATAACGAAATTACAAACAAGTCGTGTCCTGATTGGACGAAAAATAATATATAAGCAACGTGGAAAATCAGACGATCACCACTTTTAATCCACGATTGCAGGTAAAATTTTATAAGAAAAAATTGACCACTTTTAATCCACGATTGCAGGAACCACTTTTCAAAATATTCTACAGATTACGGAACCTTAACCACAGGCACTAATTCAGAGATTTCAAAACTTAAATTTAAGAAGGATTACTTAGCGACAAATTTATTCAAGACAAGTTTTAAGTTCCATTTAATCCAGTTTTCGAAGCTCGAGGTATGTTGATTTATTTATGTTTATTGGTTTAATTTATTTAATGGTTGAAAATAAAAATAAAACTCATTTCTTGTAATAAATTTATTTAAATGAAAATAGCCTTTTCTTCATGGTGCCGGCGACTGTACCATCTGGGAGCTTCAAGTATGATGTGGACGAGTAGGAGGTATGCCACGGTAGAGAGCATAACCACGAGGAAATTTTTCATCATATGTATCCAGAAGATGTTGAAAAGAAAATACGATGCTTTGAGAAGATGATATTTGTCGTATGAGAGGTTCGCCAAGAGCATGACAAGATTGCGATTGTATAGAATAGATGACATCATACTTGGAGTCCAAATGATAGGGTCGCCGGGTGAGATTTTATTTATTCATTTGCTCATTTTTATTATTCGATCATCATAAATTGTGCACGAATTATTGATTTACGGAGAATGAGTCGAACGGTCCCTCATGACGGTGCAAGAACGGCGGCAGAGATGAATGCCTTCTTGGGTGGGTCATGAGGGGTGAGGAGACTCCGCAGGTTGGAATCTAGTTGGGAAGTGGAATTTCTCACATCAAGCGCGATCATTCATAGGGTATCTTCGTTTTCATGCAGTCACACCGTGATTTCGATAGTAGAGAAGATAATACAAATTCCAAAAACAAGGACATTTCAGATTGAGATCAATAGTTCCTTACCACCGAAAGATTGTTTTCCGTCGAGTACCGATAGTGGTCTGAGTTGGGATGAGTATTGAATTGTTAGAGTTTTCCAGAAATAGATTGCATTAAGGAATATCATCGCAGCATCGTCGTAGAGGATTTACAGTTGAGATTTGGTTTTCTTCTTTACGTCATAAATGAATCGTCGGACATCGATTTATTAGGGCGTTTCTTACGAAAAAGTTCTGAGAGTTCCTGCTAGGCATTTCAAATTAAATCCTGAGGATGTGTACTGCCAGGGCATTAGCGAATAAACCCCTTCGCTGACTGAACTTGACTCTAGTTCGACATGATTATCATATAAAGCTTGGTTTAATGTCGATAACGGTTCGCCCTAAAATAGGAAAGTAAACATTTTTTTTTGATAAGGAGATGAATTACTTGTCATGAGCCCGAGCGAAACCGTCAACAGTGATAGGAAAATCATCCGCCTGCTCCGTAGCCAGATAAATTTTCGACATGGGAGTTCGGCCCAATAATCTGATAAAGACATCTATTGTATCGATTGAGGGAGGAGGCCGTCGAGCGAATGAGTTGACCGTTCTTATCATGAGTCAACATAATGGAGAAAATCTGAAGATAGAATTTATTCTGTTCTACTAAACCCACGAGTAATCTACACAATCAAGTTTCTTGAGTTCCTGAACACACCAACTGTAATTCTGACTTATCTGGAATATCCGCATGCAACGCCATATCTGCTAATTACTACCCACAACTACACGCGTGTATCACACCCAGGTAGATCACAGTGAGTATGTTGACATCACTATTACATAATCATAGTGAGAGAATCGTAAGGCTGCATATACGAGTAGACAGCTAGATTTCGTCAGTTGCAAATAACAAAACTATGACAAATTTCATTTGTTTTCAGAGTACAAGTTGATAGTTAATCATATAGACTTGCATTGCAACGGACCTGATGATGTTGGTTAGTGTAAATAGATAATAAGATTAACACGTAGTTGAACATGTCTCAGGCGTCACTATGACAACTTCTACGGCGTAAAATTTAAGATACTCAAATTATAATTCATAACGAGAATTTAAATGAACGTATTCTGATTCTTTTACAAATCCGATGGGCCTTCGCATAAGGTAAGGAGATCCCTGTAATACTGAATTTTCTTTCATCATATAGTACACGTATAATTTAATAATTTTTCCTCTCCCACATACGCCAACACTTTTAACGACTAGTTAGCAGTTTAGTAAAACTCTGTTACGTTTGATTTTGATTAAGGTTAATGCCATATAAATATTAATATCGAAACAAAATATTTAATTAGATGTTTTCTAAGATCTCATTTGATTATCATTATATACTTTTAATTACATACGTTTTAATGAATTTATATAATTTTTAATATTAATGAAGCGGCGGAGTCGGGGTCGAGAAAGGGTGGAAGAGAGGGCAATCGTTGCTTTCTACCAGGCACGTTTTCAATGTCTACTCACTGACAATGATTTGACTACGCCAAGGGCTCTGAGTAGAGATCGCGTCGCATTCACCACTGTGTTAATTCGATATATATATATATATATATATATATATATATATATATATATATATATATATATATATATATATATATATATATATATACTTTCCTGATATATACTACTATAATCCTCTTGCCTATCCCCCAAATTGTAAATAACAATAATTAATTTTAAAGTCCCGGTTCGCGACACTTAATGTTGAGGTCTCACTGATTTAGAGTCTGAACTTTGACTGTTCTTATATAGATATGAAAAAATATAAGTCTGTATAAATGTTTTTTTAAATACCAGATTTACCAATGATAGTTAAATCAGAAAAGTTGGTTCTTTATATTGAAAAACGTACATCGAATAATTGATTCTTTTCAACAAAAAATTCATGTCAAATATGTAACAGTTGTATGTTATGTAATGAGCGCTATGTTATTTAATTGGGATTAGTTAAAGTTTATGTGGAACGTTTCTGTCTATTTCGGGTCTTTGTTTCTTCGCAAGGTTTTACTTTTGAAGATGCTTCTTGTTAAAATTTTAGGCGCTTTGACTGATTTTAACGAGCTTATTTATTCTAAATTTTTAATTACAACAGTGGTGGCCAAACTTATTTTTACTTGGGCCAAAAAATGAAATAATGACAATCCTCTACGGTATTACTAGCTTTTCGATAAAGTCGAAATGAATCTCAAAATATACGAAATTTAGAATGCCCATTTTTTTTCAGTTAAAGCTTGTTATAGCTTGGCTGGCTGCAGGTTGAGTATGATTTGATTTAGAGGCATCCCAAAAAGAGTATTAGTTTCTTTTACTAACACTTCTTTTACTACAGAATGAGTCGAGTTTTCATTGATAGTGAGAAATCCTTGATCGATAGTTTTGAATTATTTTTGACTTACAGTCCATTGACCGAAATTTTTGATTGTGGTTAATCACATGAGAAGCAAATTGTCAATCATCTCATGTTAACTGTTTTTCATCGTTGCCATAGCTTGACTTTCAAAAAAATTAATTAATCTTTTATCTGTTACAAAAAAATTCATTGTATTTTTCAGTTTAAAATACGTTGTGTTTTCGTCCTTATACATGAGCTATATTTTCTTTGAATTCTTATTTTCTTTATTCGTTTCTAGAATTTAAAAATAGGATAAAGATGAAATAAAAAAAAATATAGAAATAATTTGAAATTTGAAATTGTATATTGTAATAAGTGTCAACTTTTATTTAATAAAAATTTGAATTATAACATTGTGAGTGAAACACAATTTTAAACAAATATATTATTACAATACTATTACATTCTTCTCTGCGTTTGGAATCTTGCCCGAAGGTCGAATAAGCATAGTTTGAGAAATACATTGGATTCTATTGGTACGGATGCTGCAGAAATTTTCATAGCGTTATTAAGAGTTATTTATCTTGCATCTTCGATGCCATTTTTATTTCTCTAGTTCCGAGACTAATGCATCCCTGATTAGTAGATCGAGGTATTGGTCTGCCGTTAAAGAAATCAGAACTTTGAGAGTTTCAGTTCTGATATATATTGTTTGATTAATTTGTTATCTTGTTTCTTGGCCCTGAACTTTTACGGCATCAATATGCAAGTAGACTTCTTCAGAAACCTAGAGTCTAGACATGACATCGCAATTTCAATGTTCATTTGGAAGTTGGTGTTGGAATATCTTTGGATCCATAGAATTTGTTTGCTTTCTCCCAGGTCCGTTTTCAATGTCTACTCACTGACAGTGATTTGACTACGCCAAGGGCTCTGAGTAGAGATCGCGGTACAGTTACAGTGTTATTGTTTTTACATAAGATTCTTAAAAACAATAAATATAATTTAAATCAAATACCAAAAATAGAAATAATGTTGCTATGTTATTATGATTAATATGTTAAGATCAAAAAGTTGGAATCACAATCTTCACACTAATTTTACTCCAATTAATAAAATATAGATTTATAAAAAAATATGATGTAACTCAATGTAAAAAAGGTCGGTTGTGGTCCTTTTAAATAAAACAAGACAAGTCAATTATATACTTGTATATTTTACAATATATGTCATTTGTACAAACTTGACAGACTGATAGGTACCGGATCAATAGATCCCTGCTCAATGACCTGAAAGAAGTAATTTTATTTTTTACACCATACGTCATTATTGCTTATATATGATGCTAAGGTGATTTCAAAGTTAGAAATTGACCCTAACAAATGTATGAAATACTTGTTATATAAATATTTAAAATATGGTAGTTCAGCATCAATACATTATGTAGCCATAATTTAAACTTCAAAATTATTCGTAAAATTATTATTGGCTTTACAAAATTCGCGTTTTATTATTTAAAGATAATTTATAATGTATTAATACCACATACTTCTAAAATACAAAGAAATATGTGACTGTAAAATCGTGAAAATCGGGACGTACTTTTTCTGTTGGGGTTAGGTTCAATAAAGCATTAGCCATAAGAGCTAAGCAGGAAATAATAATAATAATTGTTATAAATAAATAATTACTATAAATAAAAATTAAGAATAAATAATACTATAAATAGATGTAGAATTACTATAGATGTAAATAATTTATTATTGGCATAAATTAATTACTTTATATACACCATATACTAAATATGGTAATTTATAAAATAAATTAATATAAAAAGAAGAATATTAGTGATTGAGGCAAGAATTAAAAATATCAAGCTTTAATCAGTGTTGAGGTCTCGATATTCGAAAACACTCAACTTTTCTGGTTCTTATATAGGTATAAATCAAAACAAATCTGTGTATAAATATTTATTATAATTAAAAATTACCAAATATGGACAATTTCAATGAAAAGTTCACAAGCTTTGACAATTATTTTTTCTGATCACTTCTTCTAAAATGCTTGTAAAATATATATGAAGTGTTTTATGTTGTGTAGTGCGTTCTGTATCTTAGTAGGTTTAGTCAAGATGTGAATCGTTTTTGTTCTGATTCATGTATTAAACTATTCTTAGGATTAACCCTAGAATAAAAGTTTTAACGCTAAAATTTTGGGGCGACTACACTGATTTTGTGAGTCTTTTATATTGTAAAATATTTTGAATAAATTAATTATTTTAAATTCTATATGTTATTTATTTCAGTCTCGTCAGACTGATATTAAATTAAATTTCATTTTAGATTCTTTCAGACTCGTCAGACTGATATTAAATTTCAAACATTTTATTTAACTCAACCTTAATTAATATGAAATTATGGCCTTAATTAATAAATACTTTCTTAAATTATTATTATCATTATTATTATTATTATCACTACCATTATTATTATTATTATTATTATTATTATTATTATTATTATTATTATTATTATTATTATTATTATTATTATTATTATTATTTATAAATATCAATTACCCTTTATATATATTTATTTTTTTTTGTGTTTACAAATAAAGTTTACAATAAAATATAACTAAAATTTTATACACAAATATGAATAAAAAAGAATAAAGTTAAAAGCACATAGAGTGTTGATCAATGTCAATAAAGTTTTACACACACAAAAAGTTATTGTTATCATTTGAGGAATTGGATTGTTGGTTATTACTATTGTTTGAGGAATTGGATTGTTGAGCTGTTTTATTTATTTACGCTCTTCAGCGTACACGTTGACCCTGTATCACTTAGGCCCTGTCTCATAATATCTGTTGAGGTTAAATGTGGTGATGGGCCTACCCTCATCATCTAACATCAGTATTGATTGTAAAGCGTTGACAGTAAACTCTTGAGAGAAGGTAATCTTACCAGCTTAATAACAGCTGGGATATTCTGAGAAACAAATTATTTCACATCTAATGATATATATAGATGCAGACTTTCAAGAGAATTTGTTTTAAAAAATTCTAGAGAAAATTATGGTCGAATAATAGATGCTAATTATAAGGTTAATTTATCTATTTATTTGTTTAATAATTAAATAAAGCACACACGGCCACACGTATCAACATTTCTGCTTGATTTACCTGTTGGTAATAAATTTACAGAAGGGAAATCAATAGGTAACGGTAGAACAACCTGTTTCTACACGATTACGTAAAATTCGGAACTCTCCATCCATCTTGTGCTAATCTTATTAGTTTAGCACTATGAGACAATTAAACCCAGCGGGCTTCTTTAACTGAGGACGGTTTTTATAACCGATATTTGTACTTTTTTGTAGCGGCATTTTTGGGTTTACATATATTTGCATATTTTAAATATTGTGCATAATTAAATATATTTTTGAATCAGAAATAATAAGCGTTGTCTTATTCAATTCATATTATTGTTTATACTTACACGCTATTAAGTATATTTTTGGAGTAAGTTAAATCAGTAGATTGTGTTAGATATCTTTGTCCACATAATCAATCCTAACATATCTATGATTTATATTTGAATAATTGACTTTAATTAACTGTATTTTACTATCGATTATATTTACTAACAAAATAAGTTTCAAAATTTGAGACTTTAAATTGTACTATTCTCAGATAATTACGCTGTTTAAATATTATTTTCTGCCACCTTTATTTCTTGTAACAATTTGTGGAACATAGAACCGCTTCACCTCTATCAGACGTATAATCGCATAACAAATTTATTTCTATGCTATCAGCGTTCTAAGTTCACCTAATGATCGCATATAAAATTAAAAAAATAAAATGAAATGTACACCAAACACCACTGAGATACATTCTCTATAGTGGTGGTTGGCGTGTAAAGAAATTCACTCACCAATTGGCTGTATTAATCATCATCAATTTGAATATGAATTTGATTATGAATGTTTTTTGGAAATTTATTTTAGCCATTTTAGAAATGGCTTTCAGGTAAGATATTTAATTTTAAATAAATTTTAAGGCTTGAATTTTGATCCATATGAGATATGAGATCATTATTCAAGTTCTTAAATATTACTTTTAATAAACAATATAATTATAAATTATTTTTAATTAATTTTCAGGCTTTTTTTTTATGAATTTTATATCATTTATGTCATTTATTTTGGAATTATTTCAAAAAAACGTGAGTCAGATATGTTTTTAATTATAATTAATTAAATAAATAAATCCCCAAAAATATGTATTTTTTTAAAACATTTTGGGAAAAATCGCCTAGTATGAATAAAATAATTTTTTAAATTTTTGTTATCTTCTTTTCTGATCTCAATATCAAGGGCTTCTTTCAGGAAATCATATCTTGATTGAAACGACATTGATCCAAATCCTTCTGCTCTTGATATTATTTTCCTAATATTAAATTTTATCTTATTAAATATGCTTTCAATTGGGTTGAGGAATGGGCTGTATGGCGGTAAATGCTCAATAATATTATTTGGCGATAATGCTCCTTCATGAATTGAGGCATTATCATGAATGAATCGATATCCCGTTTCATTCAATTTCGATGTTATCTCGCAAATAAAGGTTTGGTAGGTATCCTTTTTATAGGATCCTATAATTAATTTGTGGTGAATTGGCCCTTTGACGCCTATTGCCAGAGCCAAGGACATATTTCGTCCTCTGTTTGTTGGTTCGATTTTGTACAACCTTTCACCTTTTTTGTTCCTTCCCCGTTTCTGGCTTGTCCAGCTATTAAAGCCACATTCATCGATGTATATCAATTTTTTATCTCTCCATCCTTCTTCCAGGAATCGAGTTACAAACTGTAACCTCATTTCCATTACTCGATCTGAATTACGTTCAGCAACACATGGCCTAATTTCCTTCATTGTTATCAGATGTTTTTACAAGAAATGAGAGATTGTCGTTTTTGATACGTCGCAGTTTATGGAAACAAGGTAAATTCTCATTTCTTCAATTGAACCGTATATGTTTCCCTCAACGAAGTCCAACAATTTGTATCCTTCTTCCGATATTTTTTCTTTGCTACCCTCTGACCAATGGCCAAATTTTTTATATTTGTACACAATGGATTTTATTGAGTTTTTGGATATCCCCAGTAATTTCCCGAAGTGTAAATAATCTTCGCCATTTTCCATGGCATTTATAATTCGGACTTTGTCAATTTCCGAAATACTAAAAAAATATTTTTTAAAATTATAAATAAAATTTACAATTTATGATCTTTTTTGCGGTTACAGGCATCGCAGACGTTCCAGCAACATCTTCAACCCTATCAAATAATAAATTTATTATAACTCATAAGAAATCTTACAACATCATTCCTTCACCTTCGCGAAATGGGAGAGTTTCTATAGAAATATCTGAAATTCTAAGTAATGTTTAACTTCATTTTAACTGAAAAAATAAATCTTACGATGATATTTCGTCATTTTCATGACACTTTAACATATTTTCATTAAAAATATATTTTAAAAAATTTTCTGCCATCTTTTATTTTCTCAAAATAGTCTAAAATAGAATTATTATAGAAATGTATCTCAGCGGTGCATTTCGATGAATCAAAAGTTTGTATGTGTTTTTTAGTATGTGTTGTGTTTGTGTGCAGTTTTTAATTTTTCTTCCACTTTTCAGATTTCTATAGTATAAGATGTATCTGACTGCACTCTAAATGAACACATCAACGTAAAATCAAAGTAAGTATGTATGTATCTATAATGTGGCGTTTGGTGTATTCAAAAATCATATTATTTTAACACACATCTACAATCACTCAACATCGTAATAAGTCACCTAGCCGGAAAATTACAACGTCCAAATCGGCATTGAAGCGTGGGCTTTTTTGTGATCGGCTGGGTCTGGGGTGTTACGACCGCTCGAGACTCTACTACTCATCTGACTCTGTACTGCTGGCGACATAAATTCATGTAAATATAATATGATTTTATTTATTATACATTTATTTGATAAATATTCGAACACATTCGTATGATTATTATTTTATAATTAAAAAACAAAACAACTTGTGGGTCACTAGAATTCGTTGCGTGGGTTCACCGTCGCTGCTCTATTCCATCAAAGCAGTGAACTCTAATCACCAGAAAACGGACTGGTCCCCTTCAATCACATACCATCAGTTTCATATATTTGGTCGTTCATGCACTCATTTAGCTGCATTACAAACAATAAACCAAACACCAATAGAAAGTTCAAGCACATTTATTGATCTATTAATAGTCGATTTGACGTGGACTTTGCACCCGTGACTCGATGCTCCTATAGCTACGATTAAATTCATCATCAGTTGATGACACTCCTGTATCCGCCCAGTGGAACTTGTCGGTTTCAGTTAATGATTTCCTTTAACTTGTTCATTAGTATTTCGTTTATTTGTGAATGGTCAATCCAGTGATCATCCAACTGCTTTCGCCGTTCAATTGACGACCTGTTCTCACTGTGTGCAAAAAAATCATTAGGAGCTACACCTACTAATTTATTATAGGATTCCAGAAAGGGTAGAATAATTAATGTAACATACAAACACGATGAGTGAAATTTGTAAATATTTTTAACAATTAAAAATCAAAGAAATTTTCTGGATCAATAAGCCTAATTTCTTAATGAAAATATTTTTTCTTTAATTAAAAACTAATTTTTTCACAATTAATTTATAAAATACAAATGAAAAGGCCTAAAATAAATTCAAAATTAAAGACACAAATTAAAAAGATTAATTATCAAAATACTTTATTTTAATTCAATATTCTTAGTCATTTTCATATTATGACCATTTGTCTGATTCATCTAAACCCATAACCACATCACCTACCCTATAATTGTATTTACTAGTTATCCTACATTGCGGGACTGAGACAATATTATTGTTAATATAACAATCCAGGTACGATTGATTTTTATTAGTAAAATAATGCTTTCTTTATCGCTCAAAAGACTGACATTTAGGTCTAAGGAACACCCGCTCCTTGTATTTAAGTCAATTTTTCTCTTCTTTGAACTTTCGAATGACAGAATCAAGGCTCCTCAAATACAAAGGATGTTTTGGGTCGTAATTGGACGTGACAAGGAGCTGGTCTCGAACCATTAATGATATAAAAGTACATGCAACTAACAATTTCCAAAAGAAAGGAATCAGTGTCCCCAACAATTATATTAATATAATTGAATTCATCGTGATATTTTTGCAATTTTTCATACTGCAGCTGGTACATACTAAGCTAAGATTTTCTTTTTCTTCTTGGTAAAAATATAAGAAAATTTTTAATTATTTTAATCACATTTAGTTGGCGAGAATATTTTCATCATTACGCTAATTTCTAATTTAAATATGTTAATTATAATGAAAAGGAAAACAACAAAATAAAGTTCGTTCAATCTAAAAATTTCCTTTGGAAACTAAAACTTAAAATTTTATTATTTTTATAACGTTGGTTGTTTACTGTAGTTCCTAAAAGGGTCTCGACCTATTACTAAAATGAAATTTTTATTTTGTAAATTTATCAAAACAAATAAAATGAAAAATTTTTTGGCTTTCAGGTCCCATATTTACATGATATTTTAAAGAAATTTTATCATTATTTAGAAACTTTAGTGAAAGCCTATTGTTGAATTAATTGAAGTCTTCTTGAATTTCTCGTATTGCAATCGCTTTCTGTTTCTGATTTGTACGTAAATTTTTCCAATTGGTTTTCTTTTGTCATATATTGTTTGAGCTGTCTTGGATTTTTTTTATTTTGAGGAGTTTTTGCGTTTGTTGGTTTTCTTGTGTTTGTTGAGTGTTCCTTATTCTTTCTTTGAGTGTACCCTTGGTTTCAACTCAGATAGAATTTTTAACATTGAAATTCTATAAGCTTATTAAAGTTCACATTCGGATGCAAATTATAATTTTTAGGGTTGTAGGATACCTGTTTGAAATAACAAATTTGTATGTCTGATTAATAATCAGTGATTTTTATGTAATGTATGTCTGAATGTCAAAGGTGTAATATTGTATTATTGATATGTATGTGTAACTTGCTCAAGATACTTACAACATAATGACTTCCTACAAAGAGAGAATCAGTTTATGATATTAATAAATTATATGTCTCCAAAGTCTTCTAATATGGCAACCACGCCAGGAGCCACGATAAATAACCCATTAAATACTTTATTCCAACGCTGTCTGGGTTGAAAAGATTCGTGAATTGTCAAATACTGTCCGCGCTAAGGGTAGTCTAATGCAATGAATTTCTCTATATCTTGTATGTAAATTCTGATCTAACTGCTGCCTCAGTATTACGATTCGTCAGACTTTCAAATCCACATTCTCTACTCAGCTACACTGCCACTTTTTAGTTATTTATTAGTTTCTCTCCCAAAATCTTTATGTTGACATTCATTTCCACCCTTGATGTGCCAAACTGTCAGACCATCCGCAGTCCATCAGCACAAGTGCCAACGGTTCACGACCGTTCGTTCAATCTGGTCCCATCCATATTATAAGTATAATAAATTTTGTTATTCTCAATGAAATTATTACTCATGGTTATTTTAATATTATTTGCAATCATTCATTACTAAGTGAATAAAAGAGAAAAATCGAAAACGTTTAATTTTGTTATCAAATCCTGGTTACATAATAAGATTACATTATAAAATAAAGCATAAAATACCAATAGAATACTAATAAAATTTACTTTTATCTTCCGATTGAAACGAATTACAAAGTTCTCGAAAATTGAATAAAGTAAATGAACTGTGATTAGTGGAAAAAATAACATTTAACAAATATTCTACTAATGTTTTTTTCCACGTCACCAGTTAAGGAATTAGTTAAAAAATCAACTAAGTTCTTAGTATATATAATAATTTCTTTACCATTTTTGTACAATCAGGATAAAGCAGGTGTGCAAATTGCATTTTTTTCTATTTTAATTGTTCTTATGTTTCCTTTTAATTTATTTTGTTTATTTTTTCTTAATTTAATTATTACTTATGTTATAATTATTACTTACTTAATTATTACTTAAGTTCTCGAAAATTGAATAAAGTAAATGAACTGTGATTAGTGGAAAAAATAACATTTAACAAATATTCTACTAATGTTTTTTTCCACGTCACCAGTTAAGGAATTAGTTAAAAAATCAACTAAGTTCTTAGTATATATAATAATTTCTTTACCATTTTTGTACAATCAGGATAAAGCAGGTGTGCAAATTGCATTTTTTTCTATTTTAATTGTTCTTATGTTTCCTTTTAATTTATTTTGTTTATTTTTTCTTAATTTAATTATTACTTATGTGTTTCTTAAATTTTTTTATCTGCTTAATCCTGACGTCTATCTTATTTAATATTTTTTCCTGTTTTTATTTTAATTTCTTTATCTGTAAAACCTAAGTTTTGAGCTTTTCTTACCTAAAATTATCCTGCAATGAATTCTATTTTTGAATTCCAGGGACGGATACTTTTTTTTATAGAGATAATGGTGAAATTCATAATAATAGCATTATTTTACGCAATTAACACTTGGTTACAACTGGTTACCCTTCCCTGTGGTTCCCAAATTTTTTTTATTTTAAATAATAAAAACCGAAATGAACTATAAAATTTTAATAAATATTTTTTAAGTACTTTAAATATAAAATCTTTTTGAATAGAGCATTTTTAACTCATCTATATAAAATGAATAACAAAAAAAATATTTGACAGTGAACAAAAAACTTTATTTAATAATAAAATATATACATTATAAAGAATACATATGAATAGATTATGAGCGTATTTCGCGATAAATAGTCAGCAAGTGTACACGTCATCTAGTTCAAATAGAATACATAAAAAAGAAAGAAAATAAAAAAATATGATTACTATAAAAAATAACCTAATCTAACTTGAAAAAAAAATAATGAAACGAGAAAACAGTGATAAAAACTGGAGTAAATATTAATAACAATACAAAAAAATGTTAAAAAATATAATATAACCTAACCTAGTGTTGGGCTGAGAACTAAGACAAAAATAAAAAGTATGAAAAAGGTAAATAAATAAAAATTGAAAACAATAGGAAACAACAAAAGGTACCTCAAAAAATCAAATTAAAATAAAAATAAAATAAATATACTAATTAAAATGAAATGTAGGGAAAATGAAACATAGGATTAAAATAATAAATTAAAAGAATTAAAAAATACAAAATATCGATAAAAGAAGCAAAATAACATGCAAGTTAATAGAAAGAATTTAAAAAATTAATATAATTAAAAGAAAAACTTGATAAAAGCAATAAATTATATAAATTTTAATTAAATTAATTAATTTTGCGGTACCTCGATTCGGATTGGTCCGCAAAATCCACAATAGACTATATAAACTAGACATTGAAACAAAAATTTTTATGTCAAAATGAGGTTCGGAAGGCCACAGCTCGAGGGACATCAGTTTTTCTTCTTGCCAGCAGGTCAGATGACACTTCAGCGTCGTAGTGGAATTGATCGGAACCATCTTGTGGAGGTTTCTCCTCTTGCCTGTCGCCGCAGGAAAATAGTTCTTTGTGATTATGTCTAAAATCAGCAGTTAGAAAATGGCTATTTTTTCTCTGTAGTAGTAGGATATGTCACCTCCAGAACAATATCCCCCTCTCCCCCCCGGGGGAAAAAATATTAAGCTAAAAAAAAATTTTTTTTTAAGTTAAAAATATGTTGGTTTTGAATTTTCACTATTTTCCCATGATTTTTCTTGAAATTTTTCTAAGTTTATGAAATTGGACTGATTTTTATGTTGGTAAAGTTACTTTAAACATGTGTCACCTCCAGGACACTATATAAAATATGTAGGTCAAGTCAAATTTTAAATAATAATTTCTAACATGCATGTTTTATTCTTCCTTTCTCTGTTTGTCCTAGGCTCATTTCTTATGCTTGTTTTCCCTATGTGTTGTTATTAATTAATCCTTTCCCGCTTGGAAGTGTTTTCCCCTTTCCCCCTTGCTTGAAACGCAAAACGATCGCATTGGTCCATTTCTGCATTGTTACGGTGATCAGTACAGAAACTTCTCAATATCCGCGATGGTACCTCGCCCTACATTTCTTACTCAGGGTGATCGGTTATCCCCTCCTGGAGGTGGCTCGGTTTTTACTCCTAATCCTTCGGTTGGGACTAACTCCACGTTATACAAATATTTTCATTTTTTACAAACTTTTCTCTTACCGTAAATAATAAAAGGTTTATCAATCAAATAATGAAGGCTCCTCAACATATCAACGAAAAAGAAAATTTTATTTAACGTATACAATTATTATTATATCAACATCTAATAATCTAATAAATCAAAATTATTTTAATTTATCATTCAATTTCAACTAAAAGTGTCCTCATCGAATGCAACCACATCCTCATTTTCAATTGTAATAAATGATGTGTTTCTCCTTTATCTCGTATGCGCACATTGAGCAATGTGTTAAGATAGCGATGCATTCCTCACAATGACTAAGGTGTTCCACACGGTAATATCAGAATACGGCTGGGTCGCGTTTTACAGATGTGACTTATTCTCAATGCAGTCGCTT
>CAUHTR010007388.1:143072-179463 GCA_959609185.1 Schmidtea polychroa | reverse complement strand
NTTTTTAATATAATATATTCAAGATTTTATGTTGTAGCATCAATTATTAACAGCTTGAATGTTTTTTGCAGTTGACTTGCCATGAAACAAAGATGTATTGTTGGGTATTTTTGTGTAAGTCGGTATCACTGTCTGACTCCTTCAAGTACATTTATTAAGCAAATCGAACAACTAAACAAAATGATATTTATTCGAAATTATCACAATTACGCTTTTTATCTATTACACACTTTAATGATACAGTTTCACTTTGCACCACTTTTCGTAATTCTTTTATTCTGTACACTTTTCAATTTCAACTTCGGTCTGGCACAGGGATATATCTTCCAACGGGAGATCTCCCTTTCTGGTACGCTAAAACTCAATTTGATTTGGTTGCACTAAGATTTAAAATCACTTTCCATTCCCTTTCAATTTACTGAGCTTCTATCTTCTACCAACTGGCAACACTTTGCTTAAATTTGGTATTTGCAAAGGACATGTTAATGAGATTAACCTGATTTGAGAATAGTTTGAAGAAGGAGCAGGAAAATTAATATTTTTCGAATTAATTTTTATGAAAGGTAGAAGCCACGCTGTACACCCCGACCCTTCTCTATGACACAGTAAGCCTCAAATTGCTTATATATCTTGATTTTTTAAGAGTTTTCTCATAAACCGAATTTTAATTGGAATAATTAGACTTTCCTTTCTTTAAGTGCCTGCATTTTATTAATTGTATTAATTGGTTCGGTGAAGGCAACAGGGATGAAGACAACGACCTACAACTCCCAAATCACACCAGGCTTTGCTACCAGACCTTGATGGACGTAATAAATCTTTGCCATTTAATCATATTGGTTGTAACGTCATAATTATTTTAATGACGTCGATTGAGAATTAAAAATACTTCTAAACCTCAATAAATTTGATTTATTTGAAGAATTTTTACCGATTGAAAGAAGATTACTACTATTACCAGAGATCAACTTCGCAAAAGATGTAACGTTTAAATATTCAAAATCATTGAAATTGGATGCTCCTCAATCCCTAGCTTAACCAAATTAATTCGTTCCCAAACAACTGAACGCAAATCGAAATTTGTGAAGCGAATTTTTATTTTAATTATCTGTAATATAACCAAGAATTCTGATTAAAAAACGGTAATTTATAATTAAAAAATCTAATCAATTCATATTATTGAAGAAAACATTCGTAATTCAAAAACAAAAATTAATATGTATGGATTTTATTTATTCATAATAAATAAATATATCTATTACATAAATAATTTAAGGAACATAAACATTTAACTCATTCGTACGGTGTGATTTCCCTAATTAATAAAAACAAAATTCGTGAATTTTTTTCGAAATTACGTTATAGCGAAACCTCGTAAAAAGAGACTTAGTAAAGCAAGGGATTGGTATATTATTATTAACAATTTCTCCGTCACTACAATCTTGACAGTTGAGATCTCGAGACCCACAATGTCCATTAAATTATTAATTAATTTATTTATTTAGGCATTACATTAATTAAATATATAAGGAATCTTAATAAAATGGATTCAAAATTTCATAAGAGGCCACTGGTTTCTTCCCTTATTTAATATCACTGTCACTTTGGCAAAACAATATTCCAATACTTTTACGAATTGCATCGTTGCATATCGTCAAGAGATTAAACAATTGCCATAAAATGACATCTAACCGTTTAACCAAATAATATTTATTACAATTATTAAACTTATTTTCTATAAAAGAAACATATTAAAACATAATCTTGTACAAAACGATGGTCTATTTATTCCTAATCCAATATTTAATAAATAATAAGAAAGAATTTGAGATTGAAAATTTATTAAAATATCACATAGATGTTTACAAGTATATCTAGAGTATTGGCGAAATATTCAACGAAAAATTACAATAAAAAAATCACTCAGAGAACTCGCTATCGACTGTCTTGTCGACGAAACAATGGAGATAAACAAAATGAATTGTACAGCCATGATCTAGGGGATCCTCAATATCCTTTTTGATATCTTCAAACGCCTATTTACAATGGAAACCATTTCACTCGGATATAATATAATTTATTTCACAGGTGTCACTGAATCATAAATTTGACTGCGCCGTGATCGGATATTGTTAAATACATAAATATTCGAATTTTGAAATCCACGAGAAATTAAACCTTTTGAATGAATCTTTTAATTTTCTCTATGAACCTATTATTATTATTATTATTATTATTATTATTATTATTATTATTATTATTATTATTATTATTATTATTATTATTATTATTATTATTATTATTATTATTATTATTATTATTATTATTATTATATTATTATTATTATTATTATTATTATTATTTTTATTATTATCATTAACAAAGGATAGCCAATCGATGTTCTGAAGAAAACGACAATTATAAACAACAAATAAACTTCAATAAAATCCTACTCTCTTAAACGGATATCAAGGTAAGGATATTTAAAGAATGAATTCTACCCCAAAAATGTCTAGGGAGATAACACAAAAAAATATACAGGTATACAGACATCTTCAACAATATCAACCAAGGAAGAAAAGCAAAAATATTTCAATCGAAATCTTAGCCAATGGAAACATTGGAAAGAAAAATGTAAGATGTTTTCATTTCATATGAAGTCGTGGTTATACTTTTATTTTTTAGGAATTATTTATAACTCATCTATGCTATTTTTATATTTATCTCGATTATATTAATGCTATTAATTTTTGATTTAAATGTATAATTTAAAAATTAAAAAAAGATGATATAGCAATCACAAGACAATTTAAACAACTGTGCTAATAAGCGTCTTAAATTTTACCCAAAAAGTTCCAAATGTAAATCTCCCTAAAATAAATACTGGATTAGCCAAATTTTCGGATGTGTAAAAATCAGATGTAATTTAGGGCAAAAAAAGATTTGTTTCATTCAAGGTCTTTCGTTTTATACATTTAATTTAAAATCTACTGTTGAAAAAATAAAACATTTGTAATAATTTTCGTATTAATATTCCGTATTAACTATAGATCAACAGAATATATAAGGTACACAATATTGTTTTAATCTATAGTCTTACAAATATTAATATAAAAATATTGAATTAAAAAAGATCAAAGTTGAAACCAAAAGATAAATCGACTCAAACTGAACTAGACTCGCTTCTACGACTTCCTTTTACCAGCGAATTGCAAGTTTGAGAAAGCCTACTTTAATTCAATAAAAATTTTATTTTAAAATGTCACTAATAAATTTCATTATTCCAAGACAGTGTCGAGGAACTTTCTTTCGGACAGGGCACCCTAAAAATAATTTTCTCCTCCAAACTCTTCCTTAAATACAACTAAAAAACAACAAATTTATTGTACTTTTTTTTAGAAAAATATCAGTTTATTTTGTTTTGAAAAAAAGTCGCATCAATCATTTGAAGTCGTTCTCATTTCTTTGATTTAATTTTCCTCATTACCAAAAATCCATGCTCTCAAAGATTTGAGCTTCTGAGTGGTAAAAGTTATTTCATTGCATTCTTGTTTAATTTTTGATGCATATTCTGAATTTTTAGAGGTCTTTTACAACTATGAATATTTTAAAAATCAGGTTGTTTTTTAAGTCGATAACATTTTTGTCTTTTTGATGAATTGATTGAATTTCTGAAACATCCAAATTCGGAAAATAATTCAGTTTCTTCACTCATGTATATAAGCCACAAATTCTTTCTTTCGACCTTCCATATATTGTGCTCCATCCTCACCTGAACTCACACAGTTCCACATTTGAGTCCGAACTTTTAAACTTTGTCATCCACAATTTTTCCGTCTTTGAGGAATCTCAAAAATGATAGTAGTGGTGCTTTTCCGCTGATATATCTACTCTTTTTGAGTTGGATTTTTCATAATTTGTAAATATCATCTTTTAAATGATCAAATATTTCAAATATTTATTTTTTGTGCAAAGGCAAAACGGTTGCCTGACTTTGTTTTTTAGAGTTCCCCTTGCTTGTAGACGAATACTGTTTTGCGTACTGTATGACATATACTCAGCCTATTCTTTATGTTAAACCATTATCCTTTTTTCGCTAAGTCTTTGTCAAAATTAATTGAAATGATGTCAAAATCGAATGAAACAAATACCCAGAAAATAGCTCACATATTTCAGTATATTCTCGACAATCTTTTATTAATTACATAGGAATGAAAAAAAAATCAAAAATGATTGATAACTTAAATGAATTCGTTCAAAGGTCCTTTAAAATACAAACCTTACGAAGCAAATTGTGGAGGTCATAAAGACAAACAGTAAATATGAGCTTTTAATAACCAAAAAAGGCAACGACCCTTTCTTAAAACATAGATCTAGAATTTTGCAATTTAACAGAATTTATATTTGAGCAGTTAATTATAAATTTATTGGCGATGTTCATTTAGGAAGTTTGTTACTTTTTTGATTAAAGAGCTTGGAGAGTCAGTCTTTCACCGAAGGTTAACATTTATTAATTTCAATTTCAACAGCATTTATTTGTAAATTACGTTTAATTTCTAGAATCAAATTTGTTTTTATTTACCAATATTTACAAATTTCATTGGTAGAAAATTTAATTAAAATATTTAAATAATTTAGTTTTGAATTATTTAGTTTAATTATAATCTAAATATTATTTTGGGTTCAGTTTATCTCGCTTAAGGACAAATAGTTAAATGTCTGAAACGTTATTTACAGTTAATTTAAGCAAATTATGATAAAATATGCTAATAAGATGTAACAGTATTCTCTTTGATATAATTGAGATTTTGGAATAAATAATTTAAAAATTAATCACAATTTACTATAAATAGAAAAGAAATATTTACCTCGCTATTAACAAAACACAACAGCAAGCTTACCAGGAAACCCTAGATAATAATAAAAATAAAAACAATAATAATAATAATAATAATAATAATAATAATAATAATAATAATAATAATAATAACAATAATAATAATAATAATAATAATATTAATAATAAAATTTATTATTATTATAAGGTGAGATAATAATAATTTATAAAAAATTAATTACAACACAACGTCAATACGACCTTATAGTTTGATGACTGATATGTTTGTGTGCCATGAATTGAAGTATGTATGTAATTTGTATCAATAATATCGCTAAAACTAATAAATCTGTCTTTTCTAAATTAGGCAATTACAAGCACTATAAATAGAATTACAATTACATGTTCCGGTTTGGAACTCCTTAAATAAATATTGTAACTTAATATTTTCTTTTTCTTCTTCTTCAAATAATAATAATAATAATAATAATAATAATAATAATAATAATAATAATAATAATAATAATAATAATAATAATAATAATAATAATAATATTAATAATATTAATAATAATAATAATAATAATAATAATAATAATAATAATAAAAATAATAATAATAGCTAAATAATTATTTCTTACCTGACAAGAATTAAAAATGTGATGGAAATATAATTTGATAAGTTCTGTTTTCTTAGCCGTTGCATTATCTGCTATGGCACAAATTATCTCCACTGGGACAAAGACAACATTGTACACTCCAAAAACAATAACTAAGATGCATATAGATCTGGCTAATTTTCTGGAAGAAAGTTACAGTTAAATAATTTCAAAAGTAATAAATTCACAAAATAATTCAAACAAATTTAAAGGAAATCCCTCTTTAAATGTTTTTATGCATGGGGAAAATCGAAACAAATTTATTATTCTATTTTCAAATACCGATAAAAATCTGGTTTAAAGTGGTGATTCAGTAAAACAAATTGTTATCTTAAATATTTAATACAGTTATCTCGTTAAATAACATTCAATCCGTTTCAATAGGGAATAGAAATGAATTTCGAATTATTCACCATGTTTTATTCAAATTATATTTTTGTAGGATCAAAATATGTTGTGAAACCTTCAACCTTTCAATAAAGCTCAAAATACAGTAAAATAAAGGTCATTAAGACAATATCTGGCGCTCAAAAATGATATTAATTAAATAGTTGAGGAAGTTGTATATTTAACAATGTAAGGCTTTTTTATTAGTATTTCTTTAATTATATATTTTTATAATCAAAATTCCTACATTCAGTTTATAAATTATATTTTTTTATATATTTCTCCATGCTTGACGAACTTAAATTTTCAAAATATATCCGATAATCTTGTAATGACTGCTTTATAATGTAATTGAAAATAAATTTAAGAATTGAAATGTTTTTGTTTTCCATTATTTTCTTTACAATGTTCATTCAATTTCTCATCATTTAAATGTCTACTATAGATCATGTTTTTTTCTATTTAACACTTATTATTGGCACTTCCTTTTTCAAATGTTATTAACAAAAATAAAACAAATCAAAGTTGAAGAAAATGATTTCCTTCAAATAGAATGAATATTTTATTTGTATTTTCAATTATTTTGTAAATTGCAAAACTGTTTAGGAAAGGTTTGAGTTTCATAGTTGAATTTGGGCCTTTATTTCTATTTTTTGTCATTTTTTATAGAGTGGCGAGTTTTAATTAGATGCATTTTGTGGTAACATAATCAAAATCTTTCAACGTTTCTCTTGTACTGTAATCTTGTACTGTAATCTTGTACTGTAATCTTGTACTGTAATCTTGTACTGTAATCTTGTACTGTAATCTTGTAATCTTGTACTGTAATCTTGTACTGTAATCTTGTACTGTAATCTCGTAATCTTGTACTGTAATCTTGTACTGTTTTTCTTTTACAATTTTTAAAAGTTCTAGTAACGCCATTAATCCTTTCCACTCACATTAAGTTCCCCATGTTTGTTTCTTCATTGTGAAATTTCAAAAATCTATTTATCAGAATGGCAAAGAGCAGTCAACATTGGCAATGGATGCAATGAATATACTTATATCATCCAAATGCAGAAAGAAAAGGCAAATAGAAAGAGATACAAAAGCCAACAATGTCACCTGGTATTCCTAGATCTTGTGGGTGTTTTTGGCAGTATTCAATATGAAGTGATATGGTACACCCTCCAACAAAAAGGTTTAAACAAAAATACAATAAATCTACTGCAGAAGTTCTATAAAGATTGCCTTACAATCTACCAAAGCGGAGAAACAAAATCCAGTGAGATAAAACAAGTAAACGGAGTAAAACAATGATGTCCATTGTCAATGACAATCTTCAATCTTTGCATTGAATACCTAATCCAAGCAGTCATAAATAGCGGCAAAGGAGTCCAATTGACAGGAGAAAAATAAGTATCCTGGCCTATGCTGATGATTTGGTATTAATGACTCCTAAGCACCACCAAATTTAGGAAATGTTGGACATCGTTATGGAGCAAGCAAAATTAGTCCAGCTGACATTCAAACCAGAAAATTGCAGCTATTATAGAAATATAAAATGACAACATTGGTTGGGATAATAACATCCTAGTTAATGGAACCAGAATAAAAGAGATAAATGAAGAAAACCTATATACTTACTTGGGGGTCTCAATAGTGAATACAAAAAAATTGACCTAAATGAAATCTTCCAAGAAGTAGAGGCAAAAGCCCAAAATATATTCAACTCACTACTAAGAGCCAAACAGAAGATTGAAGCTTATAATACTTTCTGTCACTCAAAATTCATCTTCGTCTTACAAGCAGTAGAGATCACAAAAACCCATGCTGAAAACTTAGACCACAAGATCAGAATGATGATCAAAAATAAAAACGTTCTGGATCTACCACATAAAAGCCCACTCATGGATGCGATTTTCTATGCCCCAAAGGAAAAAAGGAGGAATTGGCATAACTAAAATAGTAGACGAAAAAATGATAAAATCAATAGGAAGATTCCTGAAACTTATCAATAGTAACCATGTAGCCATTTTAAATATCATAACAGAAGAGCTCATGGATATAGCCAAAACTCGAACAGAAAATCCGATCAACTCATTATTCGATGCATTAAAATGGCTAGATGGAATCTTTTCCAATAAAAGATCCAACTCACCAAAAAATTCCTGGCTTGATAGAATCAAAAACAACTTTATAAAGATCACAACATAAAAATAACCTTCATAACTAGACAAAGTTACATAGGATGTAACATCAACTGCAGCACTCAAGAAAAACCAGAAGAAGTATTTCCACCTCACCTTGATGAAGCATCCAAAAGCTGCACTGGATGATTTGTGAGGCGTACTTCCAAAAATGGACCAAAGCAAACTGTCAAGGTCACATACTAAGACTACAACAATCAGAATGCACTGAATGGAAAATGCCCAAAAGCCTCAAGGATTTTGAATGGCGTTTCAATATTAAGGCTAGGGTAAATATATACCAGACCTTAATATAAAACAATCCAACCAAGGTGGAAGACTTGGAAGTACAAAATGCAGAAACTGCGAAAATCCTCACGAATCATCAATACACACACTAAACATGTGCGTATGAGGAACAAGGATGCGCACCAACAAACATAATGAAATCCAAGAAGCCCTAGAAGATATACTTAGAAGTAAAATAATGAATTTCGAAGTAGAAACAAAACGAAAAGAAGCGAAAGAAATAATGAAACCTGATATTGTGGTTCGCACGAAAGACTCAATAATAATAATCGACATTAAATGTCCCTTTGATGATATAACAACAATCGAAGATTAAGAACAAAAAATCAAACCGAATACAGAAAACTGGCCCAAGTTATATAAGAAGCAACCGGAACATATACATCAGTGGAAATATTCGTGGTGTGGTCTCTTGGAACTTGGGACAAAAGGAATGATGATATCTTTAGAAAACTTGGCCTTAAATATGAAGAATATTTGCCAATCAAAGCAAAAATAATAAAGCGAGTTCTAAAAGGCTCTAGGAAGACATACGAAAATCATTGTGGCTTCTACCAATAATCGAAACAGGACTGGAACATGGATGATTGTGCCTGCACCCTAAAAAGCACACCAGCAAATTCAATGCCCCATATAGTAGCTTGCCTACTATATTTTCTCTTCCCTATGTATTATGCATTTGTTACTTGTTATTAATAAAAATTTTGACCCTGTAATGATTTGGTCCACTTATCTCAGGAACCACAAATCGGAAAGAAGTGATGTTGGTATCGAGGTATTATTCTGCCCTCCTTATCAAATAGACCGTAACTGCAAAAATACACTTAGGAGATAAATAACAAAACGTAAAGCATACCACCGCCATGAGCAGATACGGTCGATGTAAGTAATCAAATTTCTAAGGCCTCGGACTAGATACGGTCTTATCGCTAAGCAGAATGAAGGTTAATTGCAACTGCATACAGTTGACGCCTCTAACTCGATTTTTGTAGTTTTGTCAGTTACGGTCTATTTGATAAGGAGGGCAGTAGGAGATAAATAACAAAACGTAACAAATAACAAAACGTAAAGCATACCACCGCCATGAGCAGATACGGTCGATGTAAGTAATCAAATTTCTAAGGCCTCGGACTAGATACGGTCTTATCGCTAAGCAGAATGAAGGTTAATTGCAACTGCATACAGTTGACGCCTCTAACTCGATTTTTGTAGTTTTGTCAGTTACGGTCTATTTGATAAGGAGGGCAGTATTGCCCTAATGAGTGTTAAGTCAAAAGAGCAGCAAAAATATTTGCCATAATTATTTGAAAGGGTTAGGGGTCTTTATCATATTTTTGCTTAAAAAATTATAATTTATTTTATAAAAGACAATCTAATTTCCCGAAGACAAAAACTAGACTTCCTCGAATCATTTCTAACAAAAACAGTTTCTTTGACAAAATATACATTTATAGAATGAAATTTGCATTTTTCAATTGGCATAATTAAAACTGAGATTTAATAATATCTTTATTTAAAAAAAGAAACTTTGAATATTTAAACAAATCTAATTTTTAAATTATCAATCTTTCTTTTTTTATTTGAGTATCATTGTTTTTTATTAAATCGATTTAATTTTTCTAATAAGACTTTACTCACAGTGTTTTGTGATTATTATTGTCAATTGGAAAATTAACTTAAAATTTGAGATCATTTCCCCCGTTTACTAATAAAACAAGTTTAGAATAAAGTGTTCAAACCTTAAGGTGCCCTGACAAGTCTTGATTTCAAGAAGCCTTAGAAAATGTTAAACATTATAGAATTCTAGCAACATTTCTTCCTTAAAAAATAAAGCATTTCATAAAGTGACACTTATGATCAAGTATACCAAATAGTAGTGTGTATATATCCCTAACCAACACAGCCCCCCAAGCTTTCATGCCTCCATTTCACTTAAACTATTAAAAAAACGCCCTAAAATCTATACTTTAGAAAAAAATAGAAAAAAAACATCATAAAAAATCCAATAAAAAAAAATTTTATGAAATAGTAAAACTGCTCTGAGAGGACAGTGATATTTTTTTTTTTTTTTTTCACTGTCCTCTCAACAGTTTTTTTTGATCCGGATCATTTTTTTATTCAACCTCTTTCGTTTATCAAATCTCTTCCAATATACAAGCTGGCCAGACTCATAATAAGAATCAATTCAATAATAGCAGCACACCTTATTATTCGCTTCTCGCTCACGAAGTCGATTTCATCGGCGTTTTAAGTGTGCTGCTCGAAAGTACAAATGAATTCGAAAGTGAATCCGAAAGAGGTCCGAAAACAACCAAGAAATATTTTGAAATAAATGTGCACATTATAGAATCGATCCGGGTGTGTTCGAAAGACTGGTGGCGATAATTACCGGTTCGCCACCATCACCCGTTTCAATATTTTTTTTTCATATTTATGTTTAAAAATTAATTAATTAATAAAAAAATAAAATATACAAGATGTATTTCCTAAGATACCCACACTATATATTTTTTTAATATTTATTTTCAAAAATTATTTTCAATATTATTTTCAAATTTTTAATATTATTTTATGTTGAAAAAAAACTAACCTCAGATGTGATTTGAACCGCTAGCATTTGAACCACAATGCCAGTCTAGCCCACTGCGCCATCAAGGTTCGAATTTTTTGTCATTTTTACAAGTATAAATTTAAGATTCAAGTTCTTTAACTCTTTCCTGTAATTGTTTCATTTTCTCTAACCTTATCTCAGCAACTTCTACAGCTTTCATGTAAAAATGTCGATACTTTTCATTCTCTACCATCATTGCTGGTTAAATTATAAATATTTTAAAAATCTTAAATATTTTTTTTTCATATTTATGTTTAAAAAAAATAAAATATACAAGATAAAAATAAAATAAAAATAAAATAATAAAATAAATAAAATAAAATATATAACTACTTTATAAATCTAAGATACCCACACTATTTATTATTTTCAAATTTTTAATATTATTTTATGTTGAAAAAAAACTAACCTCAGACGTGATTTGAACCACTATCCATTTGAACCACAATGCCAGTCTATTCCCACTGCGCCATCAAGGTTTGGATTTTTTGTCATTTTTTAAATTTTTATTATAAAAATGAATAATATAAATCTTAAAATTCAAGAAAAAAATAAATTAAATCTTGATTATAATAAAGAATTTACTCATGAAATAAAAAAAATCGATATTTTAAAAATCTCTCCAACTTCAGGATCTATAGCAAACTTAAATCGTAGGGGTGATATAGTTTTTCAATCTCTTCAAACATCAAATCCAATAGATATTTGTAATGCCAAATTATATTATAAAATTGAATTAGAAATTGAAGCAAACAAAGATATAACCCTAGAAAATAATTTCTTTCCAAATTTATTCTCCAACATGAGATTAAAACTAGGATCATCAGAAATTGAAACTGTTTTGCATCCAGGAGTATATTCTACAATGTTAAATTTTATTTTGACTGGTTGTGATTATAAAAACGAATATGGTGAATTAACAGGTTGGATTCCTGATGTTAATAAAGGGGATTTAGATAAAGATGGTTTAGATGTAAACCTTGGTTACTATAAAAGAGTTGAACTTTATAAGTTGAAAAAATTTGAAGGTTATTTTGAATTAAAACACTTGTTCGGATTCCTTCAAAACTATAACCGGGTGCTCCATAATGTTTTTATAGAACTCATCTGTAATAGACTAGAAGGTGATAAAAGATTGTTCTATGGAGCTGCAGATACAAAAGCTAAATTAAAATTATCAACACTTGAATTGCATATACCTGAATGGACATTAAATCCACATTCTGAAATCAAACTCCTTGAAAGATTAAATTCCAACAAATCGATAAATGTAAATTATTTAAATCGAATCTGTAGTGAATTTAGTATGACAGAGGGTTCAACATATTCTATAAAGGTAGCAAATTTAGCATACCGACCAAGGTATATCTTGATTGGATTCAAAGAAACAGATTCATCTTTTCAAAAAAATAACAATCTATTTATTCAAAAGATTGGAGATGATAATATAAAAACAATTCAAATTCAATTAAATAGTTCTTATTATCCAATAAATAGAATGGAATTTAATATTGAAAATAATGAAAACATATTCCCATATCTAAATTATATTGAAACATGTTATGATTTTAAAATTGAACCGCAATTAAGTTTAGAAGATTTCAAAAATTTATATTCTATATTTTGTATAAATGTTTCAGACCAAGATGATCGCCTAGCCATAAATAATGTTGATGTTACACTTCATGTAACAAAGGATTCTAATTTTAAAGCTAAAGTATATACATTAATATTAGAAGAAAAGAAAATAGAAATGAAATTATATGGTGGAAAGATTTCAATTATTGAAAATGTTAGGGGAGATTCCTCATAAGTAGATTCCCTCATAAAAAACTTTTTAAAATGAGTAAATATTGGACATGTGAAACTTGTCATTGTCAAGTTACAAGACACCATAAAGCAAGTCATCTCAAAACTAAAAAACATAAAGGAGGCGACCTGCAATCTTCAAAAACAACATCTTCAATATTAAAACCTTTTACTACAGAAAAATATCCAGGTGAAAGACATTTATTTAAACACAATTATACTGGGCCAGGAACAAGATTAGATATTAGATTAGATGAAAATAATAATCCCAAACAAGGAGAAGAACCAATAAATAGAATTGATCAAGCAGCTTTAAAACATGATATTGCTTACAATTCAGAAGATCTTAGAGATAGACATGTTGAAGATGTGAATTTAATACATGATTTAAATAGTATCCAAAATCCATCAACCCAAGAAAAGATTCAAAGAGCTCTAGTTAAATTAGCAATGAAAGGTAGGATTTTCATAGGCTTAGGACTTGGACACCCCTTCCCTAGAAAAGCAAAAGATGTTGCTAATAAAAAGATTATTGAACAAGCAGAGATTGAGAATCACCCCCCTGAACAACACCTCGAGAGTGCATCCAAGACTAGTTTATTAACCCCAACAGAATCAGAAATAAAATATGCTAATGAATTACACCATGAATTTAGAAAAAATAAAAAATATTTAAAAGTTCAAGTACATGAAAAAGATCAAACATGGTCTGCAGATTTAGTCTTTATGCCCAAATCATCAGACCCTGAAAAATATAAAATAATTTTAACTGTAATAGATTTATATACAAGATTTGCCTTTGCAAGGTGTTTAGAAAATAAAACAGGATATTCTATTACAGAAGCATTTGAAAATATATTTGAAGAATATCAAAGAATTCCAAATTTTTTATGGTGTGATAAAGGAACAGAATTTTATAACAAAGTTTTTACAAAGTTTTTAAATGAAAATGATATTAAATTATATTCAACAGAAAACGAAGGAAAAGCAGTTGTAGTTGAAAGATTAAATAGAACATTAAAAAATAAAATGTGGAGATATTTTACTGCTATTGGAAAACAAAAATGGAACAATGAATTGTTACAAAAGATTGTAAATGAATATAATAATGATGTACATAGTTCTATAAAATCAACACCTTTAAATGCTTCCTTGAATCCTGAAACCATTAAAGTGGTAAATATTGAAAATGATGTTATTGTTGATACAACCCCTATAAAACCAAAATTTAAAATTGGTGACCGCGTAAGAATATTTAAATATAAAAATAAATTTGAAAAAGGATTCACAGCAAAATGGACAAATGAAATTTTTATTATAAATAAAATACATTATACAACTCCAATAACATATAGCATCATTGATTTAAATAATGAAAAAATATTAGGTAGATTTTATAATAATGAACTACAGAAAACAAGTTTTTAAATTAATAACTCCTTAAAATAAACTTTTCCATATTTCAGCTTCTTCTCTATCCAAATAAATATAATTATATTTTTCTTTCCAATGATTATCAACAAACATATCAAACATATTCTTATCAGGTTCAACATTTGAAAATAAGTCATTATAAATCATATTCTTATCACGCTTGTCTAATTTAAAAAATATAAAACAATTAGAATTATTTCTTATAGAGTTTTTATCTAAAGCATAATAAGTTTGAGATATATAAATAACATTACAATTATTATGTCTACCTCGTGTAAAGTAACTCTTTTGAATCTCTTGATTTTTCATGTTAACAACATCATCAAATATAACTAGATTCTTTTTATCTTTAGGAAGTAAATCACAATGTAAAACATCTTCAGGTTTATTAGAGAATAAGATCTGGATTGCTTGCCCCCTCCCAGACTCATTATCAGAAACATAATCATTTTTATTAATATATAGAGGACTTTGTCCATCTGATTCTAAAATCTTTTCCTTGTACCAATCAACCATATCACAAGGTTGAAAAACTTCTTCAGGATATGTATGTTGATTTTTAAAAATATCAATTATAGCTTTTTTAGTTAATTTATTTTCAAATCCACATTTCAAAAGTTGTAATTCCGGTTGGTTAATGGTTGTAGAATAAAAGATTAAATTATTATAATCCAAAAAACCATCTTCTAATAACATTCTCATAAGAAGAACATTCTTTCCACATCCAGAAGATCCAATAATTAATAATCTAAAATTATCAGGAAATACTTTATTATTAAATTTACTCTTATGTCTATTTAAAATTGGTTTCCAAGTATCCATTTTTATTTATTATAAAATGACAACACAAAACCCTACAGAGGAATCTTTGCTAGAATTAATAAATTCAAATAAAAATAAATCAGTAGTAATCTCTGGTAAAAAATATTTTATTGGAAAACATGTAAAAGAACAAGTTAAAGAAAGACTAAAGGAAGGAGAGGGTCAGGGGGGCTTTCTTCCATTAGCTGCTTTAATACCTGCAATCATTGCCGGACTATCAGGTGCTGCTGGAATAGCTGGAGGAATTGCAACTACAGTTCAAAAAGCTAAAGAATCTCAAAAGACAGACCTAGAAAAAGAAAAACTACAAACTGAAATCGATTCAATGAAAAAGGTAGGGCAAGCTAAAGGGGGAGTGTCCGTTGGAAAGGGTCTCTATCTTAATCCATATGAGGGGAGTCTGCAAAAGTTTCAGGGAAAGGGTCTATCCGAAGGTGCAGGTCTATATCTTGATTCTTATAAAGGCCGAGGTTTAAATGATTTTTTAAAAAATCAAATTTCTACATCTGAATCTTTATCTTCAAAAGATAAAGAAGATTTAAAAAAAATATGTAAATCTTTAAAGAATGGATGTCTTTGTAAAACTAAAAATGGTAAAGGATTATATTTAAAACCATTCGAACCAAAATGATTGATTTTTAATACCATTAAAATGGTATATGAAGAAAGATTAGCACTTTTAAAAAAATTACAATCTGAACAAGATAAATATAATAAAAAAGATTTAATTCAAAATACTGAATCTAGAATATTAAATGATGTAATAACACAACAACAAGAGCCAACAATTAAAGCTATAGAGGGATTAAAACCTAAAGAGTTAGAGTTTGATAAAAAACAACAAAAAGAATTAGAGTGGAAGGAAAAAGATAAAGAAGAAAGGATAAAGAAGAAAGAAATCAAAGAAAACGTAGAAGAACCTCTGATGTGAAAGAAGAAGAAATGTTTTTAAAAACAAAACCTCTTAAAATTGATCCTAAAATTAGAGAGGGTTTAAGTAATTCAATTAAACCCACATTTCATATTAATTCTGAAGGATATCAAATAATAACAATTAATAAACAAAACTTTACTTTGTATACAACTCCAGAAAATAAATCACACATTCATTCACAAAATGTTTATAATAATGAATATTTAGACTTTGAATTTACAGATGATTTTTATAGATTACTTTGTGGATATCCTTCAGATAATCTTCTGAAAATTGAAAAATATTTAAATTTAATAAGATTAGTGCGTGGTAGTTCTAAATCAAAACATATTCAAGATTTAAAGAAATATTTAAATAAAAATGAAAGGGGTTATATTGTTACAGAAGGTCAGGGCCAGGGTCAGGGAGAGGGAAAGGGTAAGGAGATAAACCCAATCAATCTTTTTATTGAATTAAGAAAACTATTAGCAGCTAAAAAAGCAGGACATAATAATTTAGATTCTGATATTTTAAAGATTTCTAAAGAATTATTAAAACAAGGAATAATTTCAAAAGATAAATTTAATAAATATACGAAGTTATAAAATATAAAATGACTCCTTCAATATTAGATTTTTTAAAAACATTTGGAATAAATACAAAAACAAATTTTGATTTAAAAGATTATGCAGATTATTTAAATTTAAAAATAAAAATATTAATGAATGATGAATTGTCGAGTCTGAAAGAGAATAATATAATAATCAATTATCAAAATTCAAATGAAAAAGGATCTCATTGGGTTTGTATATATAATAAGAGGATATACTTTGATTCTTTTGGAATTAAACCCACTAAAGAAGTTGAAGACTATCTCTCGGACTACACTTTTAATTCTTTACAAGTTCAACCTAATAATACTAAAATATGTGGTATTTTAAGCTTATATGTTTTGTATAGATTGAATAAATCCAAAGGAGAAGGTTTCACTTCCTTAATCCAAGAAATTTATAATGATTTAAAATCTATACTATGAAAATGGAGCTTCGCAACCTTCCGGAAGATAATTTAAAAAAAATGGTAAACATAATGTCAGATAAATATTCAAGAACTTTATCTATAAATTCAAAAGAATCAGACTTTACTATAAACTTTCAAGATTCAATTAAATTAGATCAAAATTTAAATTATGAATTAGGACTATTATGGTTTTGTGCTTATAATACTATTTTTAATATAACTAAAGATAATAACATATTTTATTATATAAGCCCAAAATCTACAGATAAGATTATAATAACAATCGAACCCGGAGCTTATGAGATAAAAGATTTAAATAATATACTTTCTAAAAAAACAAATGGAGTCATTAAAATTAAAATGGATTTACCAACTTCAAAATGTATAATGACTTTAGAGAATATAGGAATTCATTTTCAAAATAATAGTTTCTTTAGAACAATTTTAGGATTTACACGAAACCATTATATCACACCTGTAGTTGAGAATATAACATCAGAAAATATTATAAAAATAATAAATACAAACACAATAAATATTCATTGCGATTGTATAACTGGTTCTTGTAATAATGGTAAACAAACAAATGTTTTATATTCCTTTCCCTCAAACACAGTTCCTATGGGATATAAAATAGTTGAAAGAATGAATCCTCCAAATTATTTACCTTTATGTAGAAAATATATAATGGATATTAATTTTAAAATTCTTAATCAAGAAGGAGAATTGATTGATTTTAATGGAGAAGAGATTTCAATGTATTTACATTTGAAACAGGTTTGAATACGAAGTTCCACATGTCATTTTAAATTATTAATAAATGAGTTCTTATATTCCATGTAATAGAGGTGGTGGAACAATAAAAACAGGGTTTAATACAGAAGAAATATTAACTTTAACAGAAAATAAATATATTAATGAAAGAGGTGATTCAATGAAGGGTGATTTAATTTTAAATGGACACAAGATAAAAGAATTATCTTTTCCAACTGATGAAGCTGATGCAGTTAATAAAAAATATGTTGATGGTGTTAAAAATTATACTGATTTAACAACAACAAGAATTGAAAGTTCATTAACAACAAAAATGGATTCAGTGGAATCAAAGCTTAATAATATCGAACAACGATTTAATGATAAATTTGACAAGTTACAAAGTCTGTTAACTGAACAAGTTGTAAAGTTAAATACTACCATATTAAACTCTAAAGATAAACAAATTATGAATACTAAATTTAATACAATATATAATATAATAAATGATATGATTACATCATTTAATAAAAGAATTTCAAATTTAGAATCTCATACAACACACATTAACACCACACATAGTATTAGAAAAAGAGCTGCTGAATTAGAACAGAATAAAACATTATTACCCCATACATATAAACATTTTATAGAACCAACTTTAATAACAACAAATAGTAAAGAATGGAGTGTTTTTATGGTTGTAAAGATTATTGATCCTTATTTCTTTTTATTTGATGATGATAATGAAAGAATGAAATGGTTTGTGAAATGTGATTATAATAGTAAGCTTGAAAAGGTTATGTTATAATGACTAGTTATGATTTACCACACGGAGATTGGTATGTTAATACTCATTCACATGGACTACATAAATTTAAAAGTAAGAATATTCATTTTTCTAGTTCACTTGTACAATATATAGATTTAATATTTTATGAAAAAAAGGTTGATGTTGATGAAGTTCGTAAAGCATTGATGGAATTGTATAAAGATATTCTCTCAACAAGAGTTTCTTTTGATATCCGAGTATTGGTGCCAGATGGTGCTCAGAAGAATAAAGTCTTATTTTTTTAATTATTAAAATGGACAAAGTCCAAAAGATGGAAGAAGTAAGAGAAGAAAAAATTTATCCAGAGCTCCCTCCAGAATTGAGATCATCAGGATATTATTCTTCCAAGGCCTCGGCTCCCACAGAACTTGAAATTATGAGAGTAAAAGAATTTAAATCAGAAACCTTACATTTACAAGATTTATTAAAGCATTATAAAAAGGTTAAAAATAGATGGAATAAAGGGAATACAGTTTTAAAAATTATAGGTTATTCTTTAGGATTTACATCTGCAATATTAACAGTTATTTTACCTATAACTTTACCAGTTTTAACAATAGCACCTGTAATACTTGGAAGTATTTCTGTAGCTGATGGTTTCTTGACTGAAATAGTTTCATTATCTTATACTTCTAAAAAGAAAAGTTTATATCGTGAAGTTTGTTTATCAATAGAATTAGGAATCTCTAAATTATTTTTATTTCAATTAAAAGCTTTGGAAGATGGAATCTTAACTGATGATGAAATAATGAAATCAAATCAAATAATACAAGATATTAAAAATAATATTAATAGATTAAAAAGTGCTAATGTTATAAGTAATGAATATTCTAAAAAAATTAAACGAGAGAAGTGGCTAAAGGAATCATACATAAAAAAATTTATTGCCCTTCAAAAGGTTGATGTTGTCACTCTTAAATTAATTGTTGACATTTTTAAAAGAAAAAAATCATTTGATAGAATCTGATGTTAACTTTTCGAAATTAGTTTTTAGAACCTCTTTATGATCTTTAAATTCTTTATCACTTAGACCTTTTATATATTCAGGATCAGTATTAAAATATTTAAGTTCTAAACATATAGGATTAAAAACTTGAGAATATAAAGGTTTCTCAATTCTCTCAGGATAAATGATTTCAGGATAAATAATCTTTGTACCATATAACTGATTCAATCTATCAAGATTTTTTATTATTGGTATTAAATTATTTCCTATAGGTAGTGTTGTCTTTAAATCACTTAGGATGAATCTCTTATCATCATAATTTGATAATGATACTTTTTGAGATTCTACCAAGTAAATATTATGCTTTTCACTTTTAAGTTGATGTACTTCATCAATTTTATCTTTATGATTTGGATTCAATGTATCTATATAATCTTGATGAGAAAGTTTCTTTGCGACACATCTCTGAATTCCTTTACATCTGTTATCCTTTACAGGTTTTTCTTCCTGCCCGTCCACTCCCTCGGGGAATATAGGATATTTATATGTGATTGGAAACTCACCCTTTGAATTTTTAAATATAATTGTATGTTCTTCAAATTTAGGTTTTGTATATGTTTCGTATGAATATTGTTTAGAACGAATAAATATTCCATTTTCTATAGGAGTAAAAGGTTTTTCATCTTTAAAACGAAAATAATTCTCCAGATGAATTTATTAAATTTGAAAGTATAGGATTTTCAGAGATATCACTTTGTAAATCGTGAGTTCTTATTGTTAAAAACATTGAATCTGTATCCATTGCATGCATTGCTATATTCGATCCATATATGGGTTGTAAGATGTTATAATATGTTTCATACATTTGTAATTTTGAAAGTTCTAAAATTGCAAAGCCGATAAATATTGGTTTATTATATGTTTTCTCAAAATTCTGTAGTTCTACTGCAGTAAGATTTTCAGAAAATACTTGTGCATTTTTAAATGTAGGCTTTCCTAGCATACGATTATAACGGGCTATATCTTTCGGGGTATTTGTCAAGAGTTCAATATGAGTATATTTATCAACATTTTCCATTGTCTTCCCAAAGACTGAATTGTTTAAAAGTTTATAATTATTGTCTTTAAAAAGATTACCTTCTCTTTTTGCAATGTTTCGACAACGAATGTTCTCCTCGATGAAAGCTTTCATGAATGGAGCTTGTTTAAATCTTATAACAGTATGAACTTTTTTTAATATCATTCCTTGTGAAAGATAAAACTGTAGTAAGCGATAATGGGAGAGATAAAACCTTCTATTTGTTTGATCACCGAGAAGTTTGATTGTTGGAGGTTTACCTTGTAACATTTGCCAGATTGAAAGTTCGTTGATATCAATCATTCTTCTTATAGGAGCTAAAGGGAAATATCTTGTTCCTGATTTTATATCATCAGGATAGTCAAGGTCACATTCTACAAAGTATCCTATTGGAGAATCTTTCGGGGTTGAAAGTATTTCTTTTATAAGATCGTCTGAAAGGGTTGTTGGGGGTTCCATCTCAATGAAATCACCCATTGGTAAATATTGAGTCATAATTCCTGAATATAAAGCTGTTGCATCTATATAAAGTATAAATAGAGGATTTTTCATTCCTTCTAATACTTCTTTTAGTTCCTCACTATTAAGTTGTATATGTGCCTCAGGATGTTTAGAAAGTATTCTACTAGTAGTTATTGCATTTCTAGCTTTTATTTCTCGATTACCCATTACTGAAGAGAGTCCTCCTCTAATATTAGTTTTAATTAAATTAAACATATCGAGGTCGGTTAAAAGATCTATAACTTTATCACGCTCTGGAAGATCTGAAGTCCAAATGGTATATAATAAAGTATCCCAAGCTAAAGAGGGTGCTGTTATATAATTGTAGGGTTTAAGAACAAAAGAGTTTGTAAATTCTTCAAAGCAATCTGCTAGAATATAAACATCCAAGGATAGGTACATGTCAGTATATTCTCCTAAAGTTTTACAGTCAAATAATTCCCACATTTTATTTGCTCGAGAATATTCTTGATCTGTAATATGATATTGTTGAAGTTGTGAAAAGAATGTTTCTTGGTTAGGAAGACTTGTTTCATTATATCTTTCAAATGAATTCATATGATCATATGGATATATTCCTTTTGCTAAACATGTAGGATATTCTTCTAGAGGAATATTATTTTTTTCCAAGAATTCTCGAGTGATTTTAAAATATTCTGGTTTCATTGTTTTTGCCACTGCATCTAAAGACATTTGGAGAAAGTTTAACGAGTCTATAAATTTTAATTTTCCATATTCTACTGATTTATATTTTTCCTTTGTTAAGCCGATAACTTTGAAAGAGTTTTTAGCATTTGCTGCTAAATGTTTAATAAATAGATGTATGTCATAACCAAAAAGATTATGAAATATAACAGGTACAAATTTGGGAGTATGACAATTAAGATTGCAATTTCTATGAGCTGCTCCTCGATAATTATTTTCACTTTTTAAATGATCATGATCTATAACTTTTGCATTATCTTGTCCTTCATGAAATAATCTTGTTTCTTCTGCTTCTATTTGGTCAATAGTTAGAGATCTAATATCAGAATGACTTTCAGAGAGAGAGAGAGTTCCTCAAAGGGTTGTTTACACATCCAACAATTTGAAGCGTTTTCATATTCTTCCTGTTGTTGTTCTGAAATATTTTGAGGATAGCTTGTTTTTAATACTTTAAATATTTCGTGTTCTAAGCTATTTATACTTTTAGTAAAATGATCTAGAACCTCTTCTGAAGAAGTTCCTCTAAATGAATATTCTCTAGATTTTATGAGTTCAGGATAATTACTTTTAAATAATAGTTTATAAGCAGATGGTAATTGTTTAGCTTGTTTGATACTATTGGGTTTATTCTTTTTTCTTAGAAAGGCTTTCATCCTTGTTGGTTTCTCCTTCTGTCCAGAGGCTTTCCATTCATCCATGAGTTTATATTTATCTATTATTTTTAAATATTGTATAATTATATCTTGTTCGCGATTTATACATTCAAAGTCTCCATAGACACAGCCTACTGTTTGTAGTAAATTTGAAAAGTTTTTAAAATGCATCTTGGGATCATTAGGCATTCTAATTAAAGCTGGATCATCTTTTTCACAAATTCTTGTATGTTTAATCATAGAGTTTTTAGTTGTTGAATAATGAAGACATCTTTTACATGTTCCTCCTCCACAAGTTGGATTCTCTGGTGATGTAAAAGCTTGAAAGTTTTTTATTAAAATATAATGTTGATTATTTTCATCTTCCAAGATTAAAAGATATATCTCCCTATCTCCACTATCTCTAACTTCATAATCAGAAATATAAATTGGAATAATATCTTTCCTTCCATATCCCCATCCTTTAACATGTTCATAAATATTAAGTTTAAGATTATTTAGTTTTTCAAATTCTGGAATATCTTCTAGTTTCATTGGGTGAGTGAATCCCTTGGGAAATATTAATTCATTTTCATATTGTTTGTATTGTTGAACTCTTTGGGGGTTTTCAGCTTGAGGATGTAAATATGCAAGTATTGACCACATGAAACATTTGTTATCACCATTCTGTACATTTATAACAGCCCTAGATTTAAAGGGTGTTTGAATATAAGATTTAGGATTTGGAGGTAATCCCCTCCAATAATCAATCACTAAAGATTGGTAAGAGCGAAATACTAAGTTTGATTTTCCTAATTCATTTTCTACATCCTCTTGTTTTGCTTCTACTGCTTGAATTATTTCTTTGATGGTTTTATCAAATCCTCTAGTTGAAAATAAATATTTAAAGGGTATTGCGATTTCAACATCTAAAGGAGTTGTGTTTTCTTCTACTCCTCTCCAATATTTTGATTTTATTGTGATTTTATATTTTATAACATTATACCTTGTTGGTTTATAATCTTCTAAAGCCCTAGTGAAAGAATTTTTAATATTTTTTTTATTTCTCTTTATATATTCTCCAGGAGTTGCAGGTCCGCTGATTTCTGATTGAAATTCATCTATGTGATTAAATTCATCCCAGTTATATTTTTCTTTTTCAACATGATCGGGTTCTCCTTCTGAATGACATTCCTCATCGTCAGAATTTTGTTTTTTTATTTTTACATTCTTTTATATGTTCTAAATAATAGAAATTTAGTTTTGTTGAAAAGTTACAATGAGGACATGTAAATATTTCTCTATTTTTCCCAATACAATTTTCAAAATGTTTATTATATCCGGAATGTAGAAATCTTCCTTTACATTTAGGACAAAGTTTTGAATTTGTATCATTAAGATTATTTTCTTTTAATAAATGAGCTTTCGATTTTAAGTGAGAAATTAATCCAGTTTTATTTTTAAAAACTTTATTACAAATATTACAATTCATTTTTAGAAAAAAATTTTTTATTGGATACTCTGTTTTCATTTTATTTTTTAAGATTTATATTATTCATTTTTATAATAAAAATTTAAAAAATGACAAAAAATTCGAACCTTGATAGCGCAGTGGGAATAGACTGGCATTGTGGTTCAAATGGATAGTGGTTCAAATCACGTCTGAGGTTAGTTTATTTTCAACATAAAATAATATTAAAAATTTGAAAATAATATTGAAAATGGTGTGGGTATCTTAGATTTATAAAGTACTTGTATATTTTATTTTATTTATTTTATTTTATTTTATTTTTTTATTAATTAAAATTTTAAAAAATGATAAAAATCCGAACTCCGATAGCGCAGTGGGAATAGACTGGCATTGTGGTTCAAATGCTAGCGGTTCAAATCACATCTGAGGTTAGTTTTTTTTTCAACATAAAATAATATTAAAAATTTGAAAATAATATTGAAAATGGTGTGGGTATCTTAGATTTATAAAGTAGTTATATATTTTATTTTATTTATTTTATTATTTTATTTTTATTTTATTTTTATCTTGTATATTTTATTTTTTTTAAACATAAATATGAAAAAAAAATATTTAAGATTTTTAAAATATTTATAATTTAACCAGCAATGATGGTAGAGAATGAAAAGTATCGACATTTTTACATGAAAGCTGTAGAAGTTGCTGAGATAAGGTTAGAGAAAATGAAACAATTACAGGAAAGAGTTAAAGAACTTGAATCTTAAATTTATACTTGTAAAAATGACAAAAAATTCGAACCTTGATGGCGCAGTGGGCTAGACTGGCATTGTGGTTCAAATGCTAGCGGTTCAAATCACATCTGAGGTTAGTTTTTTTTCAACATAAAATAATATTAAAAATTTGAAAATAATATTGAAAATAATTTTTGAAAATAAATATTAAAAAAATATATAGTGTGGGTATCTTAGGAAATACATCTTGTATATTTTATTTTTTTATTAATTAATTAATTTTTAAACATAAATATGAAAAAAAAAAATATTGAAACGGGTGATGGTGGCGAACCGGTAATTATCGCCACCAGTCTTTCGAACACGCCCGGATCGATTCTATAATGTGCACATTTATTTCAAAATATTTCTTGGTTGTTTTCGGACCTCTTTCGGATTCACTTTCGAATTCATTTGTACTTTCGAGCAGCACACTTAAAACGCCGATGAAATCGACTTCGTGAGCGAGAAGCGAATAATAAGGTGTGCTGCTATTATCGGATTGATTCTGATTATGAGTCTGGCCAGCTTGTATATTGGAAGAGATTTGATAAACGAAAGAGGTTGAAATAAAAAAAAATGATCCGGATCAAAAAAAAACTGTTGAGAGGACAGTGAAAAAAAAAAAAAAAAAAAAATACCACTGTCCTCTCAGAGCAGTTTTACTATTTTCATAAAATTTTTTTATTCTATAAAAGTATAGATTTTAGGGCGTTTTTTTAATAGTTTAAGTGAAATGGAGGCATGAAAGCTTGGGGGGTTGTGTTGGTTAGGGATATATACACACTACTCCAAATTATATATTTGGTGAATAAATATTTGTCAATGGATATATCTTTGCCAATAATTCCATTAAAAAAGTTAAAGACTTTTGGTTGATCCAGAAATTAAACATAAATATCAAAATGAAATTGTATTTAAGTTCATACCAAAAAATCATATTTTCGTAAAACCTTCAATACCCTAAGTAACTCAAAATTGGGTATCTAAAAGTAGTCTCTGTAAAACAACAAATAAACCAGGATCAAACAATTTATTTTTGAAAATATTATTTGCCCAATCGAACAGGGATTATAATATTATATATAATATAAATAAAAATAAACTGAAATTTTAATTATAAATTTTATTTTATATTTAAAAAATTCAAATAAAAATATTTCAAAAAATTAGAAACAGTACTTGAATTTTTCTCGTTCTGTTGATATATGTGAATTCATTTTTGAACACAATGAGCAAGTTAAAATTATAAAAATTACTGAATTTACCTAAATTATAAAACGTTAATATATCAAAAAAAGAAAACAAAAATACAAAAATAATTATAAATCTTTCGATAAATAATAAAATAGCACCGAATCACTTATATTTAATATTATAAAAAAACAATTAAAACAAAATAAAATAATAATAGTCTATCGATTAATATTGTCTCATATTTAATACAAATTTTGACACTGCCTTTTTAAGTCTAGATTTTTGAAAATAAAGATCTTAAAGAAGATAAGAGAGTTCACTGATAGTAATTGTGTTTTAATAAACAATAGGATGTATTATTAAAAATATTCTAAAAGGTCTCAATAAAAAATTTAAATTAATTAATTAATCGAAATTCACTATTTGTTAGGAAAAAACTATATTGGTAAATAAAATTTATCGTTTTAAGAAAATTTAATAAACCAAGAGGAAAAATAAATTAAATTACAAAAATTATTGAAAATAAAAAATGATAAAGGATTATTAAATTTCAATATTCTTTTCTCTTGGTAATTGAATAATGAATTGGGGTAATGATGAGTTTTGGGCAGATTTACACAAATTGTGAGTCCTAATATAAAATAACCAACACTCAGCAATATTAAACTACATGAATAACAAAGAAATACGATAAAAAAAGATTTCACAATATTCGCCTTTTTTACAACATAATTTTTAGAAATTTTATATGATTAATTAAAATTAATTGGTAATTTTTCTTTGTTTTTTTCTACTTTCTTTTATTCAAACCTTCAATATAAATTAAATTAGCAACCTCTATATACATGACTAAGGATTTCTTCACTAGGGATTTCTTCCTTCCCCGGATACCTTTAGAAAATCCAACTCCATTTCATGATATAATCTATCTTAATCAAATTAAAATGTCAAAATCAAATTTTATTATCTTTTTGGCGACAATTGATGAAATAAATAAATGTTTTTAATATTTTATTCACTAACGTAGCCAGGATTTCCGCTTGGGGGACAGAAAAATTATTAATTATTGCAATCCAACGACCAAGGTTAAAAGTTGACACGGAATAATAGAAAAAAATATTTTAAGATAATTAACAAATTTATTATTAATTATCAGCAAGGTATATTACATAAAATATATTACAATATAATACTAATTCGTCTTTGTCCTTTCATTAATTCAGAAATTATTTCATCCGAACTTATTTTAATGTCTTGATGAGTATATATCCAAGCCAAACCGTTTAACCTTTTTTCATCCATGGTATTTCTAACACAAGTAAATGTGTCAAATACGGAGAAGTGAGGGTGGTTAGCACGCGTAGCCGAGAATAACAGGACGGGTAAACTGGCACTCGTCTATGTATTTTGTTGTGCCGAAAAGACCGACAAACTACGGGAATAGCTGGCGCGAGAATAGTCGTATTGTCTTGGATTCATCCCTAACTTATATTTAATAATCTATAATTTATTTTTTGGGGAGGGGCAAATGGCCCCCTATCCCCCCCCCCCCACCTACGTCCCTAATTTAACTAATTAGTTTGTGCTTTTGTATTTCCACCTCTTTTGGGTACCTCAATAAATTTGAAATTATTTGATATACATTTGAATTTTTGACCGGTAATTCAGTTAATTATTTTTAAATGATTTTTGATTGTTTTATATCACATTTTCTTTAATCTCTTAATTAGATTAATTTTTATTGTTTTCACGTCGCTTCAAACAAGTGAATAGGTGAAGTCTGGTAAAGTTATGTTCCTACCGAAACATTAATGAACCCAACACTTTAAATACTTCTAAGTTAATGAAAATATTAGTATAAAAAGTTGTGAATTTTGATACGCATTTTAGTTAGTGGCTTCGTTTTATTATTAAGTGTCTTTTTTTTATAATATATTATTTTCTATGTATCATGAAACTGTGATAAAGATATTAAAAATAGATTTATATTTAGTATATTTTGTTAAAAAAATGATACATAAAATTGGAGCTCTGTACTTTTCAATGTTATTTTGACATTGTTTAAAATATTCTCCCTTAACTTTTTCAAATTCCATTTTCTCCTGCAAATTCTTTTCATCTCAACTTAAATTTTTTTAAGTAACATTTGATTTATAAGAAATCCCTTATTCCTTTACTCTTTACCCGGATTTTCTTAAGAAATCAACATTTATTCCAAAAATATCTTTTGATACCATAAAATATGTTATAATTTAATTTGTTTTAATAAATTAAATTAAATTAATTTTATTAAATAAATTTGTAATAATTTTTTTAATTGAAATTCTTTAAATCACAGATAATTAAATGAAATTATTATTTTACACTGATAAATGTTTTATTTTAATTAAAAACTATTCAAACATAAAAATCCCTAATTATTTAAAATTATAAAATATTACAAAGTTTTGTCATGAATTTATATTTATACTTTCAGTATTATTCAGTGAAATATTTATTTTATCTATTTAAAAAGCCGATTCCGTTTAGTATAAATAATTTATTGTTTACCTAGAAATATATCTCAAATAATTTTTGAAAAAAAAGCTAAAGTAATTAAAAAAAATTTGGATAAATAGTCTTTGATTATTAATTTAAAACACTAAGGATAAAAATGACTTTTTAAATAATTTCTTAATATTGATACTTTTCATTAAAAAATTACATGTCAACATATTTCAGTCAAATTCTCTTTATTACATTAAAGTAACAATATACATTTCACCTCAATTTTTGCAAAAAATTAGTCTGTCTAAAAACATTCAATTTATTTCATTAAACGCGTAAAATATAAGAATATCTTTATAATAATATTCTACAAAGGTCCTCAGTCATTAATATCTCATGAACTAGTATAATACTCGCCAAAAAACGAACTGATCATCTCTGGGAGGTGCATTAAGGGTTTTAAGGTGTCTTTCAGAAAGCATCAAACCTACTAATAGTATGTGGTTTTTAATTTGCCGAAACAACTTTTTAAGATTATTGATTTCTAAAATTTACCATCAACACAAATTATAAAGAAAATATTTTATCCTAAAATTCAACAGAAAATATTTGATAATCTCAAAAACTACCGTATATACTCGCGTATAAGTCGAGTAAATTTTAAGAGGTTTTAAGTCCTAAATTGGAAACCAGCGTATAAGTCGAAGTAACAAAAATAAAAAAAGGTTTAATGATTTCATTAAAAATTAATTTGTACGTTTTTTGACCCGCGTATAAGTCGAAGTGGCTATTTTGACTTGAAATTTTGATGTAAATTTCTCGACTTATACGGTAGTAGTTTTTTTCTATAAAATTTTGTAAAAATATAAACATAAATTTCGGCCAGAAATCTGATAAAAATAATTAAAATTCATTATAAAATAAATAATATACTTTTTATAAATGATTTTATGAAATTTTACTTCAAATTTATGAAAATCTTTTGAAGAATTGATAAAATTGTACAAGAATATTTCAATTTATCTTTTTTTTTCAAATGAGTAAAGTTATTTTAACAGATATTTTTAACTTTAAAATTTCAAAGTTTACATAGCAAGACTGAATTTTTATAAATACGACAATAATGTCAATATATTTACTTCAGTCTATTATGAATAAAATAAAATTCATTTTAATGGTTTTCTGATTCCAATTCTGACATTATTTTTTGTAAATAAAATTCAACAAAAACTTTCCTGAATCTGGTTGCAATCCAAGCTTCGTCATAATTTTTCTTATATATATATATATATATATATTATAAGAACTTTTTTTTTCAAATTTCACCACTGATTATTTTGTTCATTGACATTGTATTTATTAAAAAGTTTGACTATGAATCAGTAAATATATCGATGTTTTTGATATTCACGAATTTTCGGTACTGCTTTTCCAAGTGGAATATACATATTTGTCAAGAATATGTATTAAAAATATTTCTAGTTCTTTAAATTTATTTTATTTAGTTTTCGATTATAGATCAATGTTTTATATTTAATACATCCCTTTTATTTAGCTTTTCTAATGATATATTTAAAATTGTTAAATGAGGAAATTAAGTGGTTTTTTTCAATTTTTATAACTTTTTTATGGGAAATCTGAAAGGATAATTTTATTTATCAGGTTTTAGAGATGTCTTAGGTAATTTTATTTTGTTTTAATAGTTAAACTTTTTAAAATTCTAATTAATATAATTATTTTATTAAAATATTTTCCATATTTTAGTTTTCTCAATAATATATTTTCAATCGGCTTTCTAATAAAAAAGATTTTAGTAAAATACAAAATATTGAAGATTAAAAAAATCATAAAGTTTTTTTACACAAAATTAAAAGTACAAAATTTTAAGAATTAACTATAAAAATTTATCGAATTTTAAATTCATTTTTTTAAATAATTTTGAAATTATATGACAAAAATACAAACTAACTAAGGTTAGCAAAATGACATATGCATTTAGAAACCAAAAGTCCCTATTGTGTTTGTCGTTACTGAGATCCCAACAGTAGACATTGTTAAATTTATATCTCAGAAGTGACCAAATCCCGATTACAAAACCCGGAACGACTAGAAACAAAAATGTCATATTAAATATTATTTTTATTTATTCTTAATATAGATCATAAACACTAAGAAAAATCTAAACTTTTTCCACAAAAAATATTTTATTTTGATTTCATCCATTGCCGGTCATTGTATGTCGTTTAGGGTAACTCTTGTTTTAACCGAGATCTAAGTCAGTTCAATTGTCCAGATAATATTTGGAATCCAAATTGATAAATTAAAACAAATGCTTAAAGAGTTAATTCTTAAAACATTTAATTTTAGTTGTCATTACTAATGGAATCTAAACCTTTTATTTTTGTAAGGAACAACAGATTAATAAAATTTTCATTAATTTTCATTAAGTCTTAGCCAATCAATCTTATTTCATTTATTACATATGAAATGAATAAAATTATATTATTACTCATTATTTATTAACTATTATTTATTTGATTTCTCTAAAATAATGATAGTCAAGTTTTATTTTTGCTCACAGTCACCGGAAGTTGTTTATTCGCGGCGAGCGATTTTACGTTTATCTTCTTACTCACGTTATTAGTCTGTCATTATCAGGTTTTTATCACTTTTAAAATGTAAAAAATGTAAAATGTAATTTGTAAAAATAATTGTTTTGTTTAAATCTTTATGGTATTTGTCATCATATAATTAAAATCACTAACATGTGTAAACCAAAAAAGTGAAAAACACATGTTATATTATTTCTTAAGCGTTATACTGTTCCCAATTTTATAATCTCCCGGATTCGAGGTTGTGGGAGTTGGCAACCCTATTCATAGCCGATATGTAAGTCCGATGACAATTAAATAATTAAACTTTGTCACTGCAAAAATAAATTATAAAAAAAATTGTAAATTTATAAAATTTAATAATTTTACAACATGATACTTTAATTTCAAATAATAGAAATTACATCATTTTTTTTATCAAACTAAAAGGGATAAAATAATATTTAAAAAAATATATTTTTAAATCAAACTGTAAATATTTTTTTTAGTACAAAGCAATATAAAAATGTGTTGTGTAAGCATTAAATGTTACAATATCAAAAATGTTAAAGTATCAAAATATTACAGCTACATAAATATTTACTGGATAACTCAGGACTTAAGCACAAAGTTTTTCATAATATTTTATCAAATCTTAAAAAGGTGATAATGAAATACTCGTTTTGCCTTCCATCAAAATGTAACTATGGCTTGTTTTTACATCTTATATTTTCTCAAGTAACCCATTTTTCATCGCAAGTTACAATTCCATTCAAAAAGTTTCCATTTTATTTATATGTTGTTGTGATAAAAAACTTCCTAGTCTTTTATACATATCATAAATTTTAAAAGAGATTGAAAATCTAAAATTCAAATTGATTTATTCTTTAAAACAAATATTTTTTAAATGTTTTAATTATAAATTTTCATAATCAAAAATTGAAAATACAAATATGAACATAACTATTTATTAAATTACAGAAAATTCATACATTCTAAAGAAATATTTATATATTTTCGAACTGAAAAATTTGGTAATTTTATAATTTATTAAAACATTTTAATTTCATTTTCTCTCAAAGTTAAATTTAAAACTTAAGTATTTTATTTTTCTGTAACATTTATAAACTTTGTTACTTAGTAATATCAAAATAATTGTTAATATTATTTTATATTTATAATCTTTTATCATTGTAAGAAATATATCTTTCTTATTATAAGAACTTTTTTTTCCATTTTCACCACTGATTTCTTTTCAATTAATATTGTATTTATTTAAAAACTTGACTATGAATCAGTAAATATATCAAAATCACTTGAAAAAGGCAAGGCCCAAAATTCGTGAATATCAAAAAAGCATCGATATATTTATTGATTCATAGTCAAGCTTTTTAATAAATACTATATCTTTCTTATTTATCAATAACTTTGTGCTTTGTTTTGTCAAGCTGGTATTTTTGTAGATTTTATTGTTATGTTTAAAAATAATATGAAAGTTAAAATTCTTTTAACTAAAGAGATATAAAACCAGTAATAGTAAATTATGAAAAGCGTTTGTTAAACAAAATATTTTCTTAAAAAACAAGATTTTTGTTTAAATCATTCAATGATTACAGAATAAAATCAACAATATAAATAAATAAAATATCTTACCCCAACAGAGAATAATATAAAACTGGTGTATTAATCTTTGAAGAATCGAAGGTATGATAAAAGATCATATTATGCATATAAATGGCCTCTGTAAAAATTGATTGGAAGCTTGCTTGAGTGAAATAGTTGTAGATCACTCGCAAAGCTCGACAATAGATTTTCTAAAATTATGAGATCTGTCCGTAAAGATTATTCATCAAACGTTTCTGTTACCTCTGTCTGCAGGAAACTTGTCAAGTAATGAAATATTGCACGGAAAAAGAATGCAAAAAATAAATTTAAATGAATATAATTCCTGTTGCACCTAAGGCGTCTAAAAATTAACAAATATTTTGATAAATTTTAAGACAATTTTCTGAACAAATAATTATATTTCATTTTTAAGTTCGAAAAATATTAATAAATAATTTTTATTAAAAATTAAAAATTCATGAAAAATTTTTATAACGTTAGATATTATATAAATATTTAATTAAATAATGGTGAAATAATGATAATTACATAATGCGTATGGGGTTCAGGATAATGAGTGGAATTGTAAATATGTCCATGTCTTAGGGGTTTTAGGATGTGTTTCAGAAATTATTTAACTTACTATTTGTAGATGCCTCAAAAGTCGGCGAAACAATTTGTTTGGAGTTGAGCATTTTTCTAAATTAAAGGAGAAGAATCTTCTAAAATTTACTGTTAACCTGTACTTTTATTAATTAGAAAGAAAATAGTTTAACCCTTTATATGAATTAAGAGGAATTGTATCAAGTGGAATTATAAAAAAATCTTTTAGTATGATCTGCTACCTAAACCCATGCTATATATTTAAAGAAATAGTGTAGACAACTGTAGGAAGTGAAAATGGCCATTGAAAAATCGTTTGGAGTTTGGCTAGGATGTGTTACTTAAACCAGCGTATTCACCATCTGACTACCACTTATTTCAATTCTTACAAAATTTTCTTGATGTAAAGTTCCTCGTGCCTTTGGACTAATATACACTTTAATAGCATCACAGATTGTTTTATAGTATATTTTCCAGCTCTTTAAGACTTGAATATTTAAATGAATTCACTAAAATCCACATTCTTAGTTAAATAATTTCCCATGTAGAATTTTGTAAGATATTTAAATCGCTTTTTGAAAGTTTTGTTCGTTTTTAATGCTTTCAAAATATGAGATTGTTTCCACTTGTATTGGTTACGATTACAATAAGGACAACAAAATTTTGTTTAAAATATTTATTGAATTAAAACAACCTATAAAATGTTTCTTTACGGCTAAAATAATTTCGATTAACAAAATCTTCACAATGACTTCACAATAATTAATGTATTTTATTGTCATATTTTTAATGATATGTTGAATGCAATTTTCTAAGGGATTCTTTCGTGTCTTTTCTTTTGTTAAAGTCCTTTCGGGTTTAACTCTATATGACTACACATTCGGGTTCAGTTTTGGCCTAATAAACTGATATTATATTTAGTTTATGTAGTAGTTGTACAAATATAATATAATGAATTAAATTTATGTTATAAATATTGATATTATACTATATCTACTTTTGTAATACATTATTATAAATATTTATATATTAATAACATTATTGTTTAGTTATTTATTTACATTATCTTATTCATAATAATATGGCTTTTACCTTAAATTAAAATATCCATTATTTATAAGAAATAATAATAATGATAAATATAATAATAATAATAATAATAATAATAATAATAATAATAATAATAATAATAATAATAATAATAATAATAATAATAATAATAATAATAATAATAATAATAATAATAATAATAATAGTAAGAATAATAATAATAATAATAATAATAATAATAATAATAATAATAATAATAATAATAATAATAATAATTCATATTAATAATTTTTAACCTATGTATATATTCTTATTATTTTATAATAAAATGCATCCTTATTAAAAATAAAATAATGTTGATGCATAAGATCTCTAAAGAACTAAACAAAATAATAAATACGAAACTATGGATAAGAATATATACATTGTAAGAATGAGATTATAAGAGTTCATTAAAATGTATTATAAAAATTGTTATTAGAATTAGATAATTGTCAATTATTGCTAGAATCGTATTAATATTAGGTTGAATGCCTTTGATTATTTTTTCTCACCTGTTACCTTATATTCAACATTATCGATACCCTATATTTGCTGAATCCAGTTTTACAGCATTCAAATAGGACAAAAGAGTCTCTAATTATACCCCTGTCATACAACTAAAATATGCGGTATTTAAACTAATACATATTTTCGCGGCAATTTTTATCCAAAAATAGTAAATTCCATTCAAACAAGCTTCTTGGAATTTCAGGATTTCTTGAAAATGACTCCGATTGGTATTAATTTTATATAACCTTACTTTCTTTTAGTTCCTAGTTTCAATAAATATTGAGCCCATCTTATTGACATTCTTCACAATATATGCACTAATTAATATAAATAGTTGCTGTTGTAAATTGAATTTTGGGTTTTGTTTGAGAAAACTTAAATAATATATTTATTTGAAAAAAATAATTAATAAATAATTAATGAAATAATTAATAAATAAAAAAAACCCTAATTTAATTTAAATACAATATGATATATTTATATAAAATTAAAAATTTTCCAACTAGAAATTGATTAAACGGGCTGGTAAATGTAAATAAATGTAAAACATAAAATAAATCTTTCCAATTAATTTTTAATAATTCACCGTCAACCAATCAAACTCAAAGCACGCAAAATCGAAATAAAATGTAAAAAGAAACGCACATGCGATATTAACAGAATATTTAGAAAATGCAATTTTAACCAAATTCATTTTCCATATTTGTTAAGATTTATCAAAAAACATATATATAAGATTACACATTTTTTTCCATTTAATTCTAAACAAAATTTTTTTATAAATCTATTTTCTGACAAACCTTGTCATATATGAGAAAGATTTAGTTTACCCACAGTAACTTCTGACTAATTTATTCAATTTTACTTTTATTTACCAATTTTATTGCTTCAGAATTTCTCATAAACAATTGAGAGAAAATAAGTTATTTGTTGAATAATTATGTGAGACACCTGACGACACAGTTCTAGAATTCATTCTCATGAAACCTGACAGAATGAAATATTTATGAACAAACAATTATGTCAACATTGATAAAATTCAAGAAGAAAATCTTTGATTGCTTACGGAAAGAGAAAAAACTTACCTGAATGAGCATAAAATAATTATTGCAATCACCAACGACAAAATCGATATTGCATAGCCAACTTGCCCGATTTTTTCAATTTTTTCAAATTGTTTCTAAAATGGAATGGAAAATCAATAAAAACCTAATTGACAAACAAATCAAAATTAATCAATAAAAGTCCATAAAAGTTAATAAAATTCAATTTCTAATATTAGAAATAATGAAATATTGTCAATTTATTTCAATTTGACATTATTTGACAAGTTCTATTAATAAAAATTTTTCTGAAAATAGTATGAGAAATCGATAATCTAAAATTGACAAAATCAGCCAATGATCGGATCATTCGGCCACTTACAAAAATAATAATCTTATTATTAATATTATTATTACTTTTATTATAAGAACTTCTTTCGATTTTCACATTATGCGTCTTTTCAATTGGCCATGGGCGTCCCGCAAGGGGAGAAGGCAAGTGAGGGCACTTGCCCCCCACCCCCCCCCCCCTGAATTTCCGAAAAACAATTCTATTTTTCGATTAATTTAAACACATTTTAATAGATGCGCTCAAACAATGTT